>DWNE01007889.1:0-11921 GCA_018249875.1 Cecropterus toxeus | reverse complement strand
ATCAAATTGGATTGTGGAGTCGTTGCTTGAGTCGAAAAACGTTCGGTTATATGTATGTCACATTACTTTTTTTTTTTTAAACGCGGGTGAAACCGCGGGTTCAGCTAGTACCACATATAATGGTATTGACGGCATTGCAAGTAATTGTATTATAGAGCTGCCGTTAAAATATCGAACATATATACGAAATAATTAATCTTTTTAGTAATTCAAAGCTACGGCAAAAAATCGAAAGTATGTGTATGTAGTCCTTGCTAGTAATGCATCTGTGATTAACTTTAGGTACAATAGATGTCCTATATGAAGTTGCTTACACATGTCCATGGGTGACAGTGGTTACTTACCATCAACCAGACTGCGTGCTCGTTTGATACAAGGTTAGGTTAGGTTATGTTCAGTCTAACCTAACCTATTGGGTTAGATTAGGTCAGGTTATCAGATGTCTTCAAATTCAATCCTTGAAATTCAAACAAGTGGTAGCTAAGACCATCATGCAACAAATACTAAAGAATAGATAATAAGTATAACGAGCAATGAAAGCTAATCTAGAGACATTAACGTTAGGATATTACGTACCATTATCCCCTGCCAAGTCTGAACCATCCTGAAGATATTATCGTACAATCGAAGTAGATACTTCAAGCGATTCGGGGCTATAAAGACAAATCTAAGATCTGAGCCGGCGAACCCTTTAAGGTATCTGTTACCGATTAGATCTAGATTGTCCCTACATGAGCTTTACGGCTTTTGACTCCATAAAAATGTTAATAACTTTATCTTGAGAATATACTTTTCATTTATTAAGGCTTTATTTAAATGCCTTATCTAACCTGCTTTTTTATACGATTAATTTGTTATTTTCAAAGTGTGATACTCAAAGTAGGCATTAAGGCCTCATTGTGCTCGTAGGACTTACATGAGCGTTTAATTTAGGGTCGAAATCTGGTAGCGTCGAAGGTTTGATGCAGCCGATGTGTCTGTGTCTGAGGTTGTATCTTATCACAATGGACTTTTTCGGCGATTTATTTCGAAAAGAAAGGATTGTTATAGGATATTGTTTATGAAATTATTTCTAAAGCGCAGAAATTTAAAACGCCTCAACCGGCGCTAGAATAATAGGTTCTAAAAGTGGGTAGACGAAATAACTTTGAGAACCTCTGTCTTAAATATAATATACCGTTTACGTCTCGTAGGGTTAACAGTTTTAAAACTAGGTCAGACATTTAAGATTGGTCTATAAAGATAGACAAATATAATTATTGTTTTAATTATGATAAGCGGTAGGGATACACTTTTACGTCATGTGTCTGATATTTGGGGATTACGGTTCACATCTTAGGCACGTACAATTTGTTTTTACAAACTTAAATTTAATTTGAAATGGATTTGTAAATGACATGACATGACAAGAAATGTATAGAAAGACATCATTTGGAAAAAGAAACTATTTTACGAATTGATGTCTTAATAACGTCATCGCAAGAAATGTATACATGTTCTCAAGCGTGATTTTTACAAACAGGTCAAAATGTAAGCGTAGTAGTACTACTACCACGTTAACGTACTACGTTTAATGTAAATGTAGTGGTAGTAGTACGGTTACAGTAAATGTAGTAGTACTACTACTATGTTTAAGTTATGTTCAAAGTAAACGAAGTAGTAGTACGCTTACAGTAAACAGAGTACTACTATGCTGACGTACTATGTTCTATGTAAACGTAGTAGTAGTAGTTGTAGTACGCTTACAGTAACGTAAACGTAGTCTCACTTTTATATGAGGCGACCATCTCAGTCCTCGGGAGTAGACACGCGTCTGTGGTAGACTTCATATAGAACCCCTGTTCTATATGAAGTTGCTTACAAATGTCCATGGGTGGCAGAAACACTTACCATCAGGTAAGCTGCTTGCTCGTTTGCTGCTTCATATTTATAAACAAGAAGTACTACTACTTTATTTACGACTATGTTCAATGTAAGCGTAGTAGTAGTAGTACGCTTACAGTAAACGTAGTAGTTGCAGCTACTGCGCCATAAATATGTAAGTAATTAAAAAGTTATTCGTCTTTACAAATTCATTTCTGAGAGACGCAAAAATATATCCACACATTTTTTTTTACATTCACACGAAAATGTAAATGTAAACATAAATAAGAATGGTTACTGTGCCATAAATATCTAAGCTGGTTTCAATTAATACAAATGCGTAAGCACAAAACGTACAAATATTTCACCTCCCTAATTAGCTACTTAGGTCACTAAGCAGAAAATAAAACTTTAACAAATGGTTTGGAATACAATCTAGATTAGTTAAGCATTCATACAACCGTAATGAAAAGGATATTTTGAAAATGACGTAAGCATTAACCATTTCTAAGTAAATTCGAACTTATAACTATGGTCATAACGCTCGAAGTAGTTTGCTATGTAGCTGAGAACTTAAGTGAATAGAATGTAGCATTTAGAATGATATGTAAAATGGATTTTGCTAAAACCTCCAAGGATTAACCAAAGTTAATGGCTCATTTCACGTCCCATTACTGAAACCGTGCTGTTTAAAACCGGACTGGATTGGTTTCCAATTCATATAGATTAAGTCTAACTTAGTAATAAAACTTTAGTTTATTTCTTATGATTATTTAATAGTAAAAGTACTCTTCCTTTGGTACGGGACATACAAATAGGGAACATCTTTAAATAGTGCAAAATATCGAAACCAAAGCAACTTCAGCAACAAGCAAAAACAGTTGACCAGGTAAATATACTACATCGATACAATCATGTAAATTGCACCAGTGGTTGTTGCGTGATTGATCAACAAACAGACATACACACAATCTCATTATTATATTTTAGTATACATAATTATATAGAAGCCAGCCGGGAACCGTTGGATTCAGAAGGCACAGAACCGGTTGGAGTGGCGTCGTTTAGGGGAAGCCTATGTCCAGCAGTGGACCTCGAAAGGCTGATGGATGGATGATACATAATTTTACAATATATGATTGAAATAGCCAACGAGCAAGCAATCCACCTAATGGTAAGTGCTCACTGCCGCTCATAGTCATATGTAGCAACATCATATAGCAGAAGAGTTCTATCTGAAATCAAAGATGCGTTGCTAGTCCCGAAAAAACGGTGATCGCTATGAAAGAGAGCAGGCAAACATACCCTTCCACTGAAGAACTTCACTGTTGATATAGATGTGGAGATGGCCTTCCCTGATCGAATAATACATGTTTAGGAGTATAGACTGTATTTTTATATGTCTGCAATTGGATTAGAGATTAGCGTTGGACCACGAAAATACTCAATTTTTCAAAATTAAAACATTTTATTATGTTACGGGTATTTTAGATATGCAAGATCAATAAACTAAATCTAAATTTAGGCAACAAGAAATTGAAAAACCGGCCAAGTGCGAGTCGGACTCGCCCACGACGGGTTATTTAATTCAAATTATTTTAATATCTATTCTGAAAGCTAATACATAAATAAATATTATGTGAATATTTCAAGTATCTTTTTATTGCCGTTATTAATATCGACAAAAAAATATCACGTTAGTTGTATGGGAGCACTAAATATTTAGGGTTCCGTTTTTACGTTGTGCGTACGAAACCCGAAAAACAGCATATCACAGTTAAATATTAAATGTATCAATTCTGCGATAATATTTGTCTGATATCATATACTTCAATAATAGTTTAGTACCTTCGATAACAACATGAGAATATCCAAACATACGTATTCCTTATGTAACGTAAATGCTTCACAGCTGTAACATATTAATTTCATACGTGACTGGCATTTTACCGAAGGTTTTGTCTTATCAAATTTCCCTCTTTCCTTTACATTAATGTATGCCATAACCACCCTTATGTTCTTGAAATAAAGGTGGTAATTCCATACAGTTAGTTGTAGATAGGAGGTATACTTGTGTGGGTGGGTATACACAAAATTATGCGTGCGAAGTCAAGACCGTCTTTATTAGGTTTATGGCCATTTTATCAAAGTAATCTTTATTGTAGGGTGTCTAAGATAACAGTGTCTAAATTTCTAGATTTCTAGATTTCTCATTGTTCGAACAGGACTCTTCCCACGGGAAGCCATTTAAGCCTTATAAAAGTGGTATACTTATATGGCAGTCGGCGAAATACCTGATTTTTTATTCTCATCCTGTGGTAAAGGATCGTCAAGGTCCTCTGCCGTCAAAGCAACGGAGTCCTCCCATTGAAGATCTTTTTTTCTCGCCTAAGATGCGTCTGAACTACCTAACCCCTCTTGTCAGGCTTGACGGAATTGTCATAGGCATATACTATGACAATTCCGTCACCTACCAATTTGTACTTGGCCAGCGCTGTGGACTACGGCCTAAAAACTCTCTCATTCTGAGACCCGTGCCCAGGTGTGAGACAATAATTGGTTGACGACTACGTCAACCCATTAATGTCCGCTGCTGGGCACGGGTTTTCTCACAAGGTTTCAGCCCATATTCTGCGCTGGCCAATTGCTGGACAAGTGTTGGACTTATAGCCATAAAAGCAAGCAATAATTATTTTTTAATGCGCACATAACTTTATAAACTGGCCAAGTACGAATCGGACTCGAACGACGAAACTAACTAGAGTAGCTAAACTGTGGTACCTCCCCGAATCATAACGCTTCTAACACCTTTTTAAACTATATTAGTAAAGTAACTAGCGTAACTGAAATCACAGAGCGTAACTAAATCGTAAATTACATTCGAAAATCCTAATCATACGTCCATACGAGTATAACTTTCCATAACTATCGGTAAATGTCAACAAACTTCACTAAGGATTCGTCTATTCCGTTAGTTTCGTTAATCCGTTGGGGTTAACGCCCGGAAAGTTCGACCATCATTAAAATATGGGCTTTCGTTACAGGAATTTCCAGGAATTTTCAATTTTACGCAGAAATGTAATTACTCTATTCCAACACCATAGGCACCGTATACTATAAACCTGTGTTACCTCTTGTAACAAAATCTTTTTTAAATAAAAACACTTAAAGCACTAAAGTTGCCGCATCGATTGACAGCCGTAACTTATTGATAATTTTTAAATTATATTATTTGTTAATTAAACTAGTATGTACAAAGTGAAATTTAGTTGATAAGTACTGGAAGAGCGAAGCATCCTAATACAGGCATTTGGTGCTTAAAAGGCTCCAGATTCCTTATGATTGTAGCTTAAGGCTGTAAAGAAAATAAAGATTATTGTTGATACATTTTAATATGTTACGGGTACTCACGATATGCGGTTTTTGAATTTCTTTTTGCCGATATTCGTCCCAGTTACATGGATTGTGACCACGAACAACATATTAAAATGTATCACATAAATTCCACGATAATATTAATCTAAAATCATATAAGTACATTTACTTTAGAAATACGAAAAATATCCACAAATTTCTGTTTCCAATTCCATATCAGGACATGGGTACACTATCACGGCCGAACACAAAATTATTGGGACAATATAAAGTACCTACAACAATCGCCTAGGGACACATTCGTCCTACACACGTGTTAGAATTTATGATCGTAACAACCATTCCATTTGCAATCGACACCAGCGTCACCTGGGAACTGTTTTGTGAAATACATATTTTTTACAAGCTTTATTTATCTTCCCTTGCTAGTTTAGAGTAGTGATGTGCTAGATTTCAGTAGCTGTATCTGCGGATATCGATTTATTGAAGCGGATCTTGAACGGATCTTTTATACTCATTATAAATTAATAAATTATTTATATATATACAAAATTCTAAATATATATAGGCGATGAGGTAGCAATGAAAGGAAATCTAATTCCATTGAAAATATTATTTATTTCATACAATTACATATTTTTTGGCTTATTATATTGCAAAAATCCAATATCTTAACATAATATTATGCATAATTCTGTATAAAGTAGGTATTAAAAGGCCTATAATCATATCTAACACAAATGTATGTGTTTTGATGAAAGAAAATACAAATTTATTAGTTTTCGTATTTACGTTAAAACTGCGATTTTTATTTATGTACATTTCAAGGTATGGTGAACACTTAAATAATGTCTGCTTTGACCAAACCTAATAAACCCATACTAAGAGCTGGTCGAAATATGTCACTAAAGCAACATTTGATTGAAGTAAGTAAATATTCTAACAGAGCTGAGATCCGTATCCGCGGATCTAAACACCAATTATCGATATTCGTATTTGTATACGCGGATTTATTTTAACGATAAAGCACATCCCTAGTTTGTTTATGCGGGTTAAATCTTGCAAACAATTGAAACCAGTTAACCCCAACTGATTGAACTGGAAAAACATTCACGTTTTCAACGATTGGCATTGTTGTTTTAGTCATTAGCTTTGTGACGTCATTTTAAATCCAATATGACAAACGCTCCAATATGGAAGAGCAATTATTTTTATGCACCCATTGTATGGATAAGGTAATAAATGAGAATTTTCTGTAAAGAATACGAAAAATACGTTAAATTATAAAGTTTGTGTTTTATAAGTTTTTACCCGACTGCGTCTGAAGGAGGGTAATTTTTACGAGCGTATGTATTTATGTATGTATGTATCTATGTTTGTACGTTTGTACGTATGTCCATTTCTTTGACAGGCGCTACAGCCCAAACGGCTTGACGGATTGTGATGTATGATATATATTATCTTCAGAATCGTCTCAGATTGCTCAGTGACATAGGCTATATAATAAAAAAAATGGCGCCCACAAATAAGGGAAAAATAGGAGAAGGGAGGACGTTATAAAATTTAAGTAGCAAACTGGTAAAGACCATGGGCTCCTTAGCGTAAGCAACTTTATGTTCAAAACTAGATGCGTTGCTAAGCCCAAGAATATGATGGTCGTCTTGTATGAATGTGATCTTTATCATACTCTTTAAAAAACAAAGCAGCAACTAACACTTATGTTATAAGTGATAAATGGTTGTGACAACGATACCATTTGAGTGGAACTACAACAAATTTTAGCTTAAAACACCTACAGTTCTACTGCTACAAAAACAAAAAGGCGGTGGTTCACCGGGTGTTAGAAAAAGTGTAGTTCGACCAGGAAGATACCACCGCCATAAGGTGAATTGGGGTAATATCGGAGCTGGAGTAACATCGGTCGACTGCAATGTAGCCGAATTAGGCCATCTTTATAAAAATCGTTGTATCAAGTGCGTACCTAATTTTCATGGCATGCCATATGAAGTCGCCAATTTTATAAATGTGGTCAATTTAGTCCACAATTTAAACTGTACGGCTTTTTCCCAGCTTCGATGTTACCCCAACATACCTTACTTATTTCTAGCATAAAGCAGTTCTTGCGTTTCGGTGAAAGGAGATGTGTGCCAGTTTATTTTTGTATGAGACGATCATCTTAATACTCCAGAGGAACGCATCTGTGTTGGTCTCCAAATAAAGCCCATGTTATATATGAAAGCCCGTGGAAGTACCACCGTCACACCTATTTCTAGCGTGAAGCATTTCTTGCGTTTCGATGGAATGGCCTGCTTGCAGGCTCACCTTTATATGAGTCGATCATCTCAGCCCTCCAGAGTAACAACACATCTGTGATAGACTTCATATAGAACACCTGTTCTATATGAAGTTGTTTAGAAATGTCCATGAGCGTCAGTAACCACTTACCATCAGGTGGGCTGCTTGCTCGTTTGCTACTTCATATTTATAAAAAAATATATTATTTGAAGTTACTAACAGACAGCTACGGCTGACAAATGCCACTCAACATAAGGTGGTCTGCATGCTCGTTTGCTACTTCGGTCCAATAAAAAAAGAGTGGCAATAATTTCGCTGTAAACTATAAAGTACCTTTATACCTTTGATGTAGTTCACGCAACAAATCAAAGGCTTATGATTGCTTACTCACGTGTTTGAATTGTTAATGCTCGGGAGATCACTTGTAGTTTATAAATTACATTTCCCTATCGCAACACGTGAGAAGTTGTGTAGACGTGCGATTTATAGTCGCTGCCATCGTTATGTACGGTTTCTTATCAACAGGACCCAAATACTAAGACTCCGCTGTCCGTCTGTCTTACGTCTGTCCGTTCGCAGTCACTGATGAACCGTAATTGACAGTTGAACTTTTCACATGATGATGAATTGATGATGTCATGTTCTATTCCCGCTGTAACAACAGGCGTAGGTACTTTTATTGATTGAAAACATGATTCAATTAACACGCATAATTTAATCCTATCATCAAGTGTCAGAACTAAGTATTATTTCTAAGCATTACACATGAGTGACAATAAGCTATTACATGAGCGACAGTTAACGTTGACGACTGTCATGACGATCACCATAGGGGGGCGATAATTATCTTTATAAATAATGAAGCAATAAACGAGCATGCAACCCACCTGATGGCAAGTGGCTACTGCCACCTATGGACATCTGTAAGCAACTTCATATAGAACAGGAATTCTATCTGAAGTTGATCACAGATGCCTTGCTAGTCCCGAGGACTAAGATGGTTGCCTCATATATAAGTGAGCCGCCACACCCTTCCACCTTACGCAAAAAAAAAACTACATTGGTTCTTCCATCTGGTCACCAGAGGTATCAATGATAGTTACCACCCACCATCAACGACAGTCAGCCAATATCGCTGATGATAGGTGGCGACAATAGGCGATCGTCCGTGACAGTCGTCATACATTTTTTTAAATATCTAACCTACCTAACAATAAGACAGATGAGCTACCGGTAGGATCTAGTCACCTTCGCCTATGGACATTTGCAACACCAAACAAGTCGCAATGTATCCCTATCATAACACAATTAATTGTCCCTAGCCACTTTCTTGCTACGAACGTGCAAGATAGCATTTATCCTGAGGTGTTGCCGGAACGCTATGGCATAGGGCTCTTCTTCAACATATCTCTAACGTGAATCAAGACAATCGCAAGTTTATGTCAAACTATTGATTACCGTATAATATGCGTACCAAAGATGAATATGTAATGAGCATTTGCTATTAATTATATCGACATATAAAGGCTACATTACTCGGTTTAACAGTGTGAAAGTTTAGTTCGGCTCACTCATATATGAAGCGACCATCTTAGTCCTCGGGAGTAGCAACGCTTCTGTGATCGACTTCAGATAGATCCTCTCTTCTATATGGAAGTTACTGATGTTAATTAAAGGCAGTCACCACTTGCTATCAGATGGACTGCATGCTCGTTTACTACATGAGTCTGATAAAATAATTCTATCCTGTTTATTAAAAAAAATATAATGGCACATAATACCTACTTTATATTCAAAAATTTATAAGAGATGATTAGTTTCTGCTGCAGGGATACCCCATTCATTCATTAATTCATCCATTCATTCATTCGTCCATTCATTCATTCATTCATTCATTCATTCATTCATTCGTTCGTTCGTTCATTCATTCATTCATTCATTCATTATATTCATTCCTTCATTCATTCATTCATTATATTGTAAGCATACTTTACAATTCTATGAAAGATTCTAAGCATTAAGTCCTTATGAAGACGATGACGCAATCAGCATCATCCATGATGGAAGATTTCTGATTCCATTGTAGAAGTTTCATCGTTAATCAAACTTTAAAACAATAAAACTTATATTTTACTATCGAATAACCGTAAAAAACCGGTAACCGATTAATGAGTCAATAAAAAGCGTAATTTATTTTCAACCGATTCAACCGTTACTGGAAACCATTATCATATTATTGAACCATTAAACTTTTAGACCATTTATTTTAATAAAAGAAAACTTTTAACAGAAGTAAAAACGGATAGATAGATAAGATAGTTAAAACATTTATTTCATAGCTTAAGACACAACACAAAATTTATGTATGAAACATTAATACATTAGTACACAGAGACTGAACAATTTACTTAATGAATGATAAGAATGGAGAATGATGATCTGTAGGTATCGAATCATTTCATCATCAACAGTGGGAGCTCGAACCGGCCAGTCAAGTAACCCCACGAAAGACTGCAGCATGTGTGTTCGCGTGCCGTCGTAAATACCTGAAAACACGGTGAGCGCTAATGCTCACCGGGAAAGAGCAAAAAGGGGCATTGCGCTTGGAGGACTCCGGTTGCGTTCCGTTGGAGATCTCGGAGTCCTCCACACAGCGCTGACTACAGCGAAGTTTTAGTGCGGTAAAAATCCCACATAATCTAGCGTCGCTCCCACGTCGTAGGCTACGTTTTGAAGGTTTTCCTCTCGAAAACAAAAAAAAGGTATCGAATCATTGTGGTTTCGGCTATCAAGTATCTAAGGTACGTAAAATTGGTACCTAAAATAGTGCATAAATTAATAAAAACCTTTTTTAATATTTCCTTAATATTATATTATAAATGACGTTACCAAAAACACGCAATGCATGCCGTGACCCTATGAAGCAAGCAAAAAGGTTGAAAGAGATTCAGTAAAACCAGCCGAAAATTCAGCTATACGAGTATATGAACCCTTCCAAGTATTAAAGCTAAGTTATGACATGTGTTCTACCAAATTCACGGCCTTCGCCTTGGGCTTATCGTACATTTTCATATCTTCCAGCCAGCGATCATAAATATTTTCTCCTATCATACGGGCCACGCAAATCGTCTGAAAGTGTGAGGTAAATGACTTGTACGTGGATTTTTTCTATCGCCTGATAGAAAATTCGATATATCAAAGTCTCCCACGGTTGTTTAGATTTCGAAGCTAAGGAAATTCTAATTTTTAAACAAACAATTTTGTATGATTTTAAAGCAATTTATCCATATACATATAAGTTAACTTTCTCATTATTTCAAATAGATATTTGTAACAGACTTCAATCATGACATTACCCCAAATTGGAAAAGCCTACAGTTACTGTGACTTTTTTTTCTGAAAGTAATAATGCAGTAATATCCTCCAAATCAGTACATCCTTCAAATCAGTACCTATATTGTATGCTTATAGTACAGATCCAAGGTAATAAGAAATCCAGAAATTGGTATGCCGTCGGTACTGCCTTACTCCCACGATTTACTCTATCTTCTAAAGTGATTCAATAGAAATTTATTTGAAAGCTACAACTTCTAAATATTTGGCCTCTTTAGACCACGACTTCTTACTTTTTTTCTCTCTCTTTATTGGTTCACTAAACTGGACATTAAACATTATAACAAACATAAATATATTACTTTACAAAAATTAACTTAAACATCACCCTGACATACATCCACGTTAAATAACGAACTTATAATATTGTTTACAATATCATGTTAAATGTTTAAGCTCCCCACGTGTTCCCTGTCACTCAGTCAGCATTAGTTTAAGTAGACGCCTCAATATTGATTTCCAGAACGCTAATGCCACAGCTACGCAAGCGTTCAAACATATTATACTTAACCCGAAGCAGAGTCATTAAACAAAGCCAGTTAACTCACACTAAACACACAAACTTAAACGATTAACCGCCAATCGCTGTTACTGGAAAATCCAAGGGCAGGATGTAGTTAAGTCCCCGGCTTCCAAATTTGAATACATCATCTTTATTATCAGAACAAAAATATCAGAAGAATTTCAGAATTATGAGAAAAGAAAAATTAAAAAAAATGTCAAAATCGGTCCACTCTATCCACAACTTTTGATGTATCAAACGTAAAAAAGAAAAAAGAAAGAAGAGAAAAATACAGATGAATTGAAAATCGCCTCCTTTTTTGAAGTCGAATAAAAACTCTGCATCCATTAGTGGTTGTAGTTATGTCCTTTTTACCGACTTCCAAAAAGGAGGAGGAGGTACTCAATTCGTCTGTATTTTTTTTTTTTTTTTTATGTTTGATACATCGAAAGTGGTAGTAAAAGTGGACCGATTTTGATAATTTTTTTTTTAT
>DWNE01007888.1:0-11922 GCA_018249875.1 Cecropterus toxeus | reverse complement strand
AGAGCGTTTCTGTCGTTTAGAAATATTCAAAAATAAATTCATTTTTATACGTAAAATATGAAAAAAATATGCATATTATTGTACTAAATTGCGTTAAATAAGCTTTATTACACTACTGTCTACTAGGATGGCCACAATTTGTCGCATATTTTCATTAGTGTCAAATAGCCTATTACACAAGATTTAAAAGCACATACTGGCGACTCGCGTGGCGAGGTTCCGGGGTTCCGGGTTAGATCCCCGGTCAGACAGATATCTCAATGATGAATTTAGTTTTCTGCTCTAGGTCTGGGTGCTTGTTATTTGTCTTTGTGCGTGTTCATGGAACCCACGACACAAGAAATCCTTGTTTACGATAGTAGAAAACGTTAAACATATTATGAAAAAAAGTAAGGAACTTACTAAGAATGTCGATATTTCCTATACGAAAGTTAAAATAATATTGTCAATTAAATTTTCTACCAATTATAAAAACTGAATACACATGTGGTTTACCATGGTTTTTACCATAAATCAGTAGTTATTCAAGTAAATAAATAGTCATAATTTTCTTTAATATTTATGATTATGATATGATCGATATTTAATATTAAATTATGTGTATTATTATGTTTGCTCTATTCTTAGTGCTGTAAATTTATATACTTTTATATGTCAACCATTATATACTAAAAATTAAATATTTTTTTATAATAATGAAAGTTGATGTATGATGCAGATGGTAACAGTTTGAATGGTTTTTTTTTCCTTCCCTTTGGTAAAAAATAAGCAATTGTTAAACAGTGTACTTATTCTTGCCACATATCTAACGTCGTATTTATTTATTCTGTTTTTACGTTTATTTACGAGCAGATGTCGTTAAGTATTTTTTTAATGAAAGTGAATTTTAGTATTGAGTTTTCTTTTCAATTAAATATTAAGCTGATTAAATTGATCTATATACAAAATCAGGAGATCTTAATCATCTCTAGGGCAGCAGGAAATGTACTTTAAAATATGTACTGTTCCAAAGCGAGACATGATCACATTACACTTACCTGAGCTATGGCAGTGTTGCCGAGTGATTCCACATTGAGTGCTTGCCCGGATGCTGCAACAGCGGGTTGGACTTCTGAGAGGTGCTGTTCAGCTAAAAGGGCGCTGAAGTTCGATAATGGCAGGTTACGCCGGGACATCACTTCCAAGCCGTGAGCATTCGAGTTTTCAGGCTCCAAGCAATAGATTTCCTGAAAGATATTATATATTTTTTTTATTACGCAAACGGGATCTTATTTTAAGTAGCCTCTGTCGCTCATACATTCATAGGCGTTATTCTTTTTATACGATTTTCTTTTATACTTAAACCTACTGATAAGACATACGGGCTACTAGATGGAAGGAAGTCACCTTCGCCTATGGTATAATGGTATTTTTAGGTAACCAAGGAAAATGATGTACCAATAACCACGTTATTAGTACATCATTTTGCTCTATTGTCTAATATAAGGAGTTTTTTGGTAGTTTTTTCACACATCGGGTTACGATATCGAAATCTTCATACGGTTTTTTTCTCTTATTAAATATAGCTTATATTCATCAGGGATAATGTAGGATTCCAATGGTAAAAGATTTTGTCAAATCGGTCCAGTAGTTTCGGGGCCTATTCACTACAAAGAAACAAACAAACAAACAAAAGTCAAATCTTTCCTCTTTATAAAATTAGTGTAGATAATGCGACTTACCGCATCATTTCTCACAATGTAGAGTCGTACGTTATCGCCAAGGGGGGCGCCAAAAGCGCACTGTGTGAATACTCCTGTCTGTGGATCCACTATATTTTTCCTTGTCAACAATGGTTCTGAACTTTGTGGTCTAAATACAAACACTGGAAATAACATATTTACGTAAGTAACCAAATAAAAGCTATGAAAATGCCGTAATTGAACGTATATACGGCTTGAAGGACCAATCAATTTATGAAACAGCCTTTTAATCAGTTATATTTATTATAATTTTTCAATAAAGACTGTAATCAATCGCCGTAATACTATGTGCTTGTGAGAAAAAAAATATAGACGAAAATCTCCATTCTTCGACATTCAATCGACCTCGAATCAGTATGACACTCTTCATGAAAACAAATTACAGTAACGCAAAAAACTGTAATGAAATAAAAGTGCAATGTAATGTGGTTCAATACAAATAAATATGCGGCGATAAGCAAGAACAATGTGATTCAATACGAAACTTACAATCATTGTTATCGGTTATCACAGCCATTTTGTTTGAGAATGGATCTCCAGTAAGACACATTGGTTTTAATTGTACCATCCATTTTATGGTTAGAGATAGCAAACTCCAGACAGCTACGCAGTTTTCTGTGGTACAAACTAACTGAAAAGGAATAAATTATAATAATTAAATAATTAAGGTTATTCCAAACGCATTCCAGGTATTACGTAACGCAATTTGGGGGGAGGGGTCTTTTAAAACGTTAATGCGCTACAAAGGAGGAAGGGGGTTTGAACGCGCATTTGTTACGTAATGCGTTGTTCAATGCGTTGTTATTTTTTTAAATTTAAGTATAAAACTAAGGAATAACACCTTCTGCTACTTTGCGTAACATTTGTGACCTATAGGAAGAAATTGTCATTTTATTTTAGTGTTATTTAATGCAATAAAACGTTACGGCGCATTGCTTGGGGAAGGATCGGGGGGAAAAAGGGTTGAAAATTTATATAATGTAACATACTTGTGGTGAGATGTTAAAATGTCATGTCTTTATTTTATTGCATAGGCCTATTGAGGCACTTAAAAATTGTCAGTTACAATATATTGTCTTACACTACCAACGGATCGGAACGTTACACGACCTTAACTGAGAATGTCGTGAGGGGAGACAAGGGGAAGTAAGGTCATTCATATTTAGCGGTGCCAATTTATTTTAAGGAATGGGTAATATTAACAATGGTAATAGTAATGTAGTAGGGATGGGTGATATTAATAAAATTATTAATCGAAAATGCATTTTTTGCACGTCCTTTCATTATGTTATAAAGCAGATCCAATTTTATTTACAAAGATCGGAAATAAATATTGGAAAGGAAAGTATTATAAGTAGTATTGGTTAAAAGTCGAAAGTGCATTATTTTATTGCACAACCTTTCACAGTTCCATGAGATTTAAAATTTAAATTTAAGCGACTCTATTATATGAAATTTAAACGTCAATCAGTACTTTTTATACTCACATAATGTGCTGCATCGTTATTTCCGAACAAGACCTGTTTGCCCTTAGGCCGTAGCGCCGGATGCGAGAGCGTTGTACGTAAGTTACATAAATGCGTGTCCCATAGAGTCAGCTTACTCCCAAACCACGCAGCGATCAGGGACCCATCGTGAGATATACCCACACCACCCATATCTCCATCATCCTTATGAAACACGTTATCTTCTATGCGACTTACGCCTGTACGCTCTTTGTGCAAATTAAACACCTTCTTGATTATATCTTCCTCGTCTATATCCTTTAAGTACGGCGAATCTTCCACCTTACCCAGCGCGTCACCAGTTTTGAAGTTATTCAACACAGGATTCGCTAGGAAGTGTGCAATGCCTGAGGAATAGTAACACGCCGTTAGACAGCTCCATATTATTTTCTTTCGATGCGTTTGCGAGGTTTTCTCTCTACGCCATATCCTGAACTTTTGGTCCAGGCCTGCCGAGACGCAAAATTCTCCTTTATTGCTCAGCGCCAGTGATACAACGTTACATCCACCGTGGGATAGATTGACACACGTGTTGAGTTTGAATGGGGTGGTATTTTTGCTTTGTGCGGACCAGAATTTGAGTTTCTCTTCAGGGTAGTTGATGCCATCGTTCCTGTATTCGGATGTGACGAGCCAAGAGCCGTCCGCGCTGACGGCTGCACACGCTACCTCTGTTTCCAATGGTAAAAGATTTCGTCTCTCCGAAGGTAGGTTATTCATTTCCGTAACATCGATCTGTATTAACAAAATATATGTTGTATCAATAAAAACTAATCTTTCCATGTAGAAAGTATGACAGTTATTTATGTTATAACTATTTGGTTTATTTACTTCATTAAATTGGTTAGGGGGGAAGCAATCTGATGGCAAATAATTACTGCCTTCCGTGATCATCTTAACAAACTCCATATAGAACAGACGTTCTACTGTAAGCCAACTAAAGATGCGTTGCCATCCCTGAAGACTGAAATGATCACTGATATCCACACCCTTCCACTGATACACAAACACAGCTTAACGATAAAAAATGACAACGGTGATATCTCACCTGTTACTTCTACTAGTTCTATCACATTGCAAAAGATATTTCCTTTTTATTAACGAATCTTAACTCACATTGTACAGCACTTTATCCGTAGCAGTCGAGTACAGTTGTAGATGTCCAGTGCGTCCAGGTAACAGTAAGGCATTCAGCGGTCGATGGTACAACAGCCAGGACCGAGCTCGCGAAGCTGCTGATATCCCACCACACTCCAGTATCGTTGATACTACTCGCATTTGTGCACTGGCTATAACTACAGCTGAAAGATGAAAATAGATAAAAATAAATAAAAAAAAAAGCTTCTTTGTTATAGGCCTATGGAGGCACTTACAAACTGTTAGTTACAATATATTTTGGCTTAAACTATCACCTGATTGGAACACGATATACAACCCTAACTGAGAAAAAACATTTACCACACAAAATATCTATAGTTGATCGCTTAAACTATTCTGTGTTAATGTTTTCTATGAACGAAAAAGAACAAATGAGCTTCCAGCAGTCCAGCTGATGGTCTATATGGTCCATAATAGCTGTAACTGGATGCAGACAGGATTACTGTCTTACCTGGTGTCGGTTACAAATCAATGCTACTCCAAAACCAAGTCAAATTAATATATAATATAATAATTAATTCTCAGGAGCTGCAATGATCAAATACACATCTACCCTCATAAAAATTGAGTTCAGTCATTGCTGAACTGATATAACCAATTTAATTATGCAACGCTCGCAGCAATCCTCTATCAGTGCTGAATTTTTTTTATCTGATTGAAGTAGTAAACGAGCACGCCGTCTACAAGATGATAAGTGGTTACTGCCGCCCATGGACATATGTAAGCAATTTCATACAGAACAGAGGTTCTAATGGAAGTCGCTCACAGATGCGTTGCTTCTCTTTGGGATTAAGATGGTCGCCTCATATATAGGGGAGCCACCAGTAAGGCAACCACACTCTAAGCGCAAGAACTGCTTCACACTAGAAATAGGTGTGGTGGTACCTTCCCCATCGAACTACACTAGTTCTACTACTTGATGAAGTTGCTAGGATTAACTCAAATAGAAAGAGTGTTTAAATGGATGGAAAATGGTTTTTTTTTATATTTTACCATATTTTTACTATACTTACAATTGTTAGAAAGTGTGATTGCAATGTTACTATTATTCACTGTGATGTACCTAATCATTCCTGGAAGACGTGGGATGAATTCCTTTTCGTTTGCCTTGTTTGCCAAGTGCCCTAAAGTCCATTTCACTAATACTTTTTCCATACCACCAGTAAATAGATAATTCCCTGAAAGAAAAATCAACTTAGTTATTCCTAATGTAGTCAGATCAGAATGTAACGAAACAGAAATGACTTGATTTTTTTTTTTAATTACATATTTTCATTATTTTCCTTATTACCATATTGTTACTTTCATTATTATTTATCTCATTTACTTACTATCATTACTGAAACCGAAAATTTTTGTTCTTTTAGGTACCTACATGTAAAAAGTCTATTTTGATTTTATAAAAAGTGAAATAAAGGCAAATATGTATTTTTTTTGCAATTTTTCCCTTTTGTGACTTTGTTTCATCAGCAGTATGAAATGTCTGTATGAGATATTTTACATACATATCAGATTGTTAACATCTGACTATTGAGCAAATACTAAAATTATTGTTCATTGTTTGTAAATTCACACCTCATTTATATGCAATTTTAGTACTTACCTAAAACAGAGAAACATATAGCAAACGGAGGCAAAAAATGCCAATGTAACACTTCCCTCGCAACAGTTCTGTAGTCATATAGATTTCCCGTGATAATTGTAACTCTGCCTATGGTATCTGTGATGGCTACAGCACTCTCTCTGTGATGAGCCGAAACTGACAGTATGCGGAATTTATTGTGGTTTACTATTCTGAAAAAATAAGTATTCAGGATTATACTAATTTACTGTGTCACAATAAAAAAATCATAAATAAAATAAATCTATCTCGATTTTATTTAAATTATAAACACAATGAAAGTATTGTGCTATACGCTTTAGACTTCATGTAACACTTAACAATCAATCTTGGGCTAAATTGAAAGGCGTATGTCATGTTAATCAACCAAAATTTTAATGCATTATAGTTGATTGAGGCTATCAGTGCAAAAGTGATGTAACTCACAAAAATGCAATTAGGAATCATTAATGGATAATTTATTATATAAATTAATATTATATAATGTATTTAACACCAAATGTGCAATTATAAAAAATTGTGGCTTACACCAGTTTTGCGCTGATGGCCTCAGTTGTAAGTTATGACACATGCCATGTGTGTATGACACACAAATACACACACATAGATTAACTTTCCTTTCCTTTAACACATAGATTTCCATAACTAAGTTACTATAAGAGTGTATGACTGTTGTCCTTACAAGCAAGTAATAGGAGTGGTTATTGCTCAAAATAGCTACGTATTACCATGTAGAACATCTAAAATTAGATGTCAAATCTAGAATTGTAATAACAGAACTCACTGTGTTCTCATATGAGGCTGGTACATATTTTGGATGAACAGCACTTTAGTACCATTAGTAATCGCTGCATATCTGTCTCCATTACAAACACCCATTGAAACCCTTACAATATCATAATACAATGGTCTTGTGGTGCCATATTCATAATTCAGTGCTCCACTTCTCATTGAATATGATGCTGTGTACAGTAGAGTGCTTGCAGGTTCTATGGCTGTGATAAAACACTCATTGCTGTCAATTAGGTTGAATGTTAACACTTTTGCATCTTCTGGTAGTTGCAGTTTCTGTGGAAAGGTGTTTTAGAAACATACAGTTAGATTCCTATTATTTTATTAGTGATTAAATAAATTGATTTTTAAAATGGACAATGATTCTATCAGATCCTAATGCAAGCAGTTTACGAATAACAGATCATATTGTTAATACTATTTATAAGGATAAATTTTATAAATTATTAACTTAATTCAATGTCAATTACATTCATTCTCAATTTTTATTCAATTTTAAGTGATTCTGAAATTTTATTTCCCATTGCTTAATTTCTCTGGTTAAAAATATTGTTGCATGTCATAAAGTTTTTAATTTGGATTACTTCCAAAGTTTAAGAGATTGAAGTGATAAATCAATATCATGATAATTATGATATTGATCAATGATGATCTTAATAGCCAAAAATTTGCATTATCATGGTTTCAACTGTGGTTTCTTTGCACATCAAAACATGTTTAGTGCCAAGAGTATGAGAAAATGGTACAGTATTTTTTTTTTATTACTGTGAAAGCTCATACTTACAGCTTCTCTTAGCACAGCACCTTTTTCCCAAGTCCAAGTAACAACACATCCACAATCAGAGCACCCATACAGATTGTAGTCTTCATTTTCTGGGAATTCTATAGCTACTAGTTCATTGATTACAGATTCCGTTTCCAGAGTTCGCACACAATCTCCTGTTTGGATATTATACACCCGTACAATATTTTCAACAATAATTGCAAGTGACCTGAAAAGTTGGTTGTTATAGTTAAATATTTAAAAAAACAGTGGTAACTGCTCTTTTTACACTTATTATAATAACATAAGTAATAACTTTTGATGTGAATCTATAGGCACATAATCTGCTTGTTGGTGTAAAGAAGCTTAACATGGCGACAGATTCACAACACTGTACATACCACTACATTTAGGCTGTATGTATACCATAGGCATACTTGAAGTTTATATTGAATTTTTGTTTTAAATGATAATAAATCTAATAGATAACCAGTTATCATTTCCTGTAAAAAAATTGTCATATCGTTATTCCATGGAATAAAAACACAACTCAAAAATGCTAATGTTAAAAGAGAGCTTATTTAAAATGATAAATATACATTAAAGGGTCTTTATTCACGATGTAGTTAGAATAAGTTTTCAATTCTAGACCTTTTGTGGATGAAACTTGTATCTCTAAGTTGAAATTGACAAATGTTGAATTGGTTATTCTTGCAAAGCAGTGATATGTAATGTTTTCAAAATGCTCTATATTTAGGGCCCGTGGGAACCTTGTCTTCTATGTATATTACATGTACAAACACAATGTTTCAAGTTGCCTTGCCAGGTTTCCCGTGACGGCATTTTTTTTTATACTCGTAAAAAATTGTTACTTTACCCAATGGACATGTGAAACACCAGAAGAGTCTCACTTGCATCTCTGACAAGTGTAACTCCTTGATTTTCTTTAAATTACACTATTTTAACTAAATATTTTTAAATACTGCTGGTACGAACCACACTGAAATATATATCGATGCTAACCTTAACTATCAACTAATGCATAATAACAAAATTTTATTAAGAACATATAGATCATACTTAACTTTGAATTAGGTGTATAAGAATAGGAAATAAAATTAAGTTAAGAAACGTAAAATGTAGATTATTCGAAAAAAATAGTACACAATGTATACATACTCGCCATCTGGAGAAAATACAGGACGACGTTCAATTATACTTCTACCGGCTTTCCTATTTAATACATATTTTGTCAAATTTGTATTTGCTTGCTTTTTAACACCCATTTTTAAATTTATAGTTAATGTTATTAACCGCACTACAAAACACAACACATGACATAACCTAACTTTTTGAATTTGACATAATTATGCAGTGTGACATTATTGTTGTCACTTGTTGATTGTTAACGGCCGTTCCCAATATTCAATCTATCCACGGTTTTGCCTTACTAGAGATGAGAGTCAACTTGATGAATAAAAACTTTCCACAAATACCCACTTCTATATTGTTAAACAAAATAATATAAGACAATAAACATGTGTTTATTATCTTATATCTTTTAATTATCAACTTTTTTGATATTCCAACTTATTAAAAAATATGGGATGGCAGATAAATTTCTTAGTTTAGGTCTACCCGTGACCATTTTTTAGTATTTACAACTTTTGGCTCATTGCTTAGTATTCAATAGTATGTCATTAACAAATTCAAAGTTATAAAAAATCTAATTCAAATATATAATCACTAATGAACAAAAAACTAAACATTAATTTTTATTGCTATAATTTGTAAGTATTAACTTTTTAATTTGGCACGTATAGAGCGATGTGACTGCAAGTCATTGAATACCATGATACGATATCGGATCATAAGGATAAAGTTAGCATTACGGACATTTTTTTGTTATGGTTTTTAACTTTTTGACATTGACTTCTTGAATTTACAAACGTCATTAACGTCAAATAGAACGTGGTTGTCGTGGTTGATAAGTACGAAGTGTAATGAATACAACACTTGAATAGTAAATTTAAAACGTGTTGGGAGTTTATCAGTGTTGTTTTTTTTATAACAAGTATTATTCTGAAGATTCCTTAAATCACAGGCTACAATTCTTATTCAGAATGGAGGATAAAGCAGAGGCACAAGTACAAGTGCGATTTGTTACAAAGCAAGAAAAGTGAGTGTTAAATTGTGTATTTACCGGCATGGCTTATGGCTTATTAAAGCAAGGTTAAGTATTTATTTACATGTAATTTGTATGTTTTCAGATATGCAGTTTCTGATAGTCCATACGCGATTAAAAGCAGTATATCTACAACTGAGCTTAGTACATTGGTTAATGCGCTCTTAAAAGAGACCGATTCAAGTTTTCTCAAATCGGTAGACTTCGACTTTCTGATATGTGGCGAGTTACTCCGCTCTTCGGTAGAGGAGCATCTACAAGAAAAGGGGGTGTCTACAGAGGAGACGATAGAGTTGGAATACTTTGAAAGGTTGCCTGCGCCCACTCCACAAGACTGCTTGATGCACGATGACTGGGTGTCCGCAGTTCATGCTAATTCCAACGGGTAACTTGACTGCTTTTTGTGCATGATTTAATTCATTTTATCAGATTGAAGTAGTAAACGAGCATGCAAGTCCACCTGATAATAAGTGGTTACTACTGCCCATAGACATCTGTAGGCAACTTTATATAGAACAGGATTACTATATGAAGTCAAACACAGATGTGTTGCTACTCCCGAGGACTGAGATGGTTGCCTAATATATAAGTGAGAGAAATTTACCTGCAGATTGTGTTAAAGGTAATCCAAAGGTCAAGAATAATAGAAACATTTAATTATTATCATATTTTCAAAAATATATTGTCTAAAGGACATAAAAAGTAAAAATGGGACGATATAATCATCAGACACATAGTAACTTATACAATTAGCATAAAATGTGTTTATTTTGCTTTCATCTTTGTATAAAATTAAAGCAGATGTCCTATATCTGTTCAAAGATAACATATTTTTGAAATATAAATTAGTCTATTAATTTCTACAGTATATTTCTTCACAATTATGAAAAAGGAAGATTTTTAAAATTAGTTGAACATTACTTATGTTATGGAATAATATTTTCTTCCAGGATTCTCTCAGGTAGCTATGACAACAGTATCCACATTTGGACCACCAAGGGCCAGCATAAACTGGCCATACCCGGCCATACTTCCCCAGTGAAGGCTGTTTCCTGGGTAACATTCCAAGAAGATCGAGCAGTTTTTGTCAGGTAATGTTGTTTATTATATAACTATAAATTTTATATGAGTAATTAAAATGTTGGATTCGAAATGTAAGATGTAGTTTCTGAAGCTTTGTTTTGAATATTCTTTTAAAAAGAGTAGCTTGTAAGGCGGGTGACTAAATATTATTTTGTTTATAAAAAGTCTAATTATGTTTTTTTTTTGTAATGAATGTAAGAAGACTGCTAATAGTTCATTCAAACTTTACATTTTTTGTTTAAATTTGAATTAAAATATATAAAAGTAGTTTTTGACCATATAACCCTTCGATCAAATATCTACTAGATTAAGCGTTGCATACAAATGCAGCTCGAAAAAATGGCAAGAGTTTGCTATACTACAGTACATATTACTATGATGTAAAACTGAAAGTTAAATGTACTTAACTAAAGACACTCCTTCAGACACCTTACTGTTAAGGTGGTTGTTTTCACAATTTTTAAAGCACACTGAGGTATTATAACGCGTCTGCTCGTTGGCTATGGTTAGACGATACTATATTGAATAAGACAATAAGATAAGAATCGAATAAGACCACAATTTCATTTGTGGTCTTATTTCTCTTGCCGTTTTTTAGCCGTGACCTTTAATCTAGTACATATTTGATCGAAGACTTTAATAATAATAGACTAAAATAATGAAATATTTGAACAATAAAATTTCTAGAAATAAATTTTGATTTTACCTCAAGATATAGGCTATATATGTATTTTAATTTTTTAACCGACTTCGTCAAAATGTTTTTGAACATATGTAGGTGTATGTTTGTTTGTATGTCCATTTCTTTGGCACGCGCTACAGCCCACACGGCTTGATACTTTGTGACATATGACATATCATTAGAATCATCTCAGTTTGCAGAGTGACAGGCTATATAATTTAAAAAGATATTAAAGTGGGGGATGGATGATATTTTTATTATCATGAGAATATGGGTATCAAATGAAATCTTTGCATAATGACATAGGTTATATAATTTAAAAAATGGCACCTGGAGATAGAGGAAACAGAGGAAGGGGGGACGAATTTTTTTACAATTACAACAATATGGG
>DWNE01007887.1:0-11922 GCA_018249875.1 Cecropterus toxeus | reverse complement strand
TGTACGAGTGCCATACTTGTTGCAAACTTTTGGTAATATAAATTTATCTGTCTTATCTAGTTTCCTTAGTTTATTATGCCTTGTTTTCTTATTCAATGTACTAGGTATGTTGTTTTCAGTTAATATTAGGGATTAGATGGATTAGGTATCTGGGTCTGGGTGTTTGTGTATTCGTCTTTGTGTCTCCATGGCACCCACAGCACAGGAGAAAATCCTGCTGTGGCTATGAGTGTAGGAAGCGTTTATTTAAGCTTTACCCGTTTATAATGCATCGCCAGATTTGAGCTCTTATTGCACATTCCTTGAAGAACCTCATGTGAAGAACAACACTTGAGAAAACTTCACAAGGAAATACATTCCACATTTTAAACAAGACATGGGAAATCTGTATCAATTCTTCACATTCCAGCGGTGACTGTCATAATATTTTGCAATAATTCAATAGAAACATTACATCCAAGAATATTTAGATATTTTCCTGTAGTTTTACCAGTCACAACAACCCAAGACGAGACGCGCATTATCCCGCTGTGATAGCTTAGTTGTATGAATTAGAATCTCGTAGAAGAAATAGTATGGTATGAATTAGATTCTAATTCATACCATACTATTTGAGATTTAACTCCGGAGTTAAATCTCAAATATAGCACTACTATTTTTACCCGACTGCGTCAGAAGGAGGATCAGGATCATGCGTCAGAGAGGAGAATGTTTCTCGAGCGTATGTATGTATGTTTGTTTGTATGTATGTCAATTTCTTTATTCTAACTCAAATGAAATGTAATACATCACAATGCGCCAAGCCGTTTCCGCTGAAGCGCTTGCCAAAGATATTGACACACATACAACCTAACATACATACAAAGGAACATACTTACATACGCTCGAAAATTCACCCTCCTTCTGACGCATCCGGAAAGAATGAGGAAAAACTTTCTTAAAGCCTAGTTAGAGATCTTGTTATTTTTGCTTCGAGAAATATATTATTGTAAATAAATTTATCCTCATATGGCTTAATGTTCACGGTGTAACCTTTTCATAAGTATGAGTAAAAGAGACAGCGTGAGGATAAACCAACCAATAAAAATAGTTTGAAAAAACCTGTTTTATGAACTCGGCAGTATGCGAACCGCAGAACCAGTGTTGCGTTTCATTGAGAAATAAAAATATCCGTAACCGTATCCGATATAAAAGTTTCGGATCTTTGTGGATATGTTTCTGGGCATGTTTTTTTTTAGTTTCAATAAACAACGCTTAAAAAATATAGCTATAATATCGTACAAGCTATTTGACCGATATATCAGTTATATACATGCACTAGGCGTTATCATAACTCCGTAGCTACATAATTATCTTTACATACATGCATGCGTGCATAGAATACAAAATAATCCCTACATCCGGATGTACTGTCGCCTTTCATTTGTTTTTGCTATCCGTTCTCGCTAAGTATGCCGCTGTCGACGTGACGTCAGTCAGACGTTATTGGGGTAGCGTCAGCAAAACAAAACGACATTGAATATATATATAATTTTTCTTTTGTTATTTCGGATTTTTATTGTAAAAATCAGTTCAATTACTTTTTTTTTTCTCTAACCACTTATCGTCATGTGGGCAGCATGCTCGTTTGTTACTTTATTCTTTAAAAAAAAATGGGTGAACACGATATTTTTAGGCATTTTATAAAATGTCCATATTAAGTCCTACATAGCACGTTCTACCCCACTTAACGGTTCGCCTGCGACACGACGCCGCTCCGGACGCCGGTAACTTAACGCTTCGAAAGTATGCGCTAGTACTCGTCGGAGTGAAGACGTGTTTGAGTGTGCACAATTTTGTATCAACACATAGAACATACGTGTGTGTACTTAAGTGTGCACAATTTTGTATCAGCACATAGAACATACGTGTGTGTAACGCCATGGGGGAATTCTGGAATAAATTTAGCACAGGGTTACAGGAGAGAATGATTATTAGAGTTGGATCAGTTATCGTGGTATTTATCGTATTCTTTGCGTGTGGGATGTTAAAACGTAAGCCCGTCAAAATTGTGATAACTCCCGGACCGGAGATGTCCACTTGGGATCCTTGTAAGTTGTATACATCAATTTATTTTTAACTTATACTTCACATGTAGCAACACATCTGTTGCGAACTTCAGACAAAACTTGTCAGATCTTGTCTTGCCTGAAGTTGCCCACGGATTAGATTGCGCAGATCCACTCGATATATAAGGTATATAGTACGAGATCCTGCAAAATCTCTACGTTCATAACGTATTGAATTAAATTTACATTTTTACATAAGCTTATGATTAGGAGAATATATTGACAACAGGGTGCCAGTCAAAAATAGGCCGCAAATATTTTTTATTAAATTAATGTTTAACAATTTTCTGAAAAAAAAAAGTCACGTTCACTTGTTTTTGAAATAAAATATCATCCACATCATAGCATCGTAGGTATAACCAGGTATTGTTTTGGTGAGGTTAGACTAATATGTTTATCTGCATTATTTGAAATCGCCCCAATGCAAAAGTATCTTGTGACGTATAATATATCTTTTTTAATATGTTACGAGTACTTACGATATGCGGTTTTTTGAATTTCTTTTTGCCGATATTTCGACCCAGTTACATGGATCATGGTCACTGCGAAACTGCGGCGGCGGGGAGAAACCGTTGACGAGCACTAGTGATAGATTAACCTATCTACCCTACGTCTGGTTCGTTTTTATTTTTTAGTAGTCTAAAATCATGTATGATAATATATCATTAGATTCGTCTCTGTTTGCATAGTGTCATAGGCCATATAATTTAAAAAAATGGCGCCTGAAAATAAAGTAAAAAGGGGGGAGTGACGATTTTTTTGACTATTACGACAATACAGGTATCCAAAGAAAGCTAGTTAATATACCAATCAAAAAATATATATTTTATGATACTTTTACTTGACTATATTGACAAAACTCATAGAAGCGTTAAATTAAATCTATATTATTATGAACAAATATTTCGTATTAATCAGTCGGTTTTTTCTTGTTTTAATGTTTTTAACAATGTAACTAGTTTTTTTTTTTATTATTTTAAACAACGGTAAAATTGTAGAGTAGATTGATAGTATTGCAATAAGACGACTCATACAATCTTGTGCAATAATTATATTCGTTATTCGCGTTTTTTTCCTATGTAGTTCAGCCATTAACAATAACCCAATATATTATAAAATATTTCACACAGTTCTCTTTTTTTGTCTTATTAAATATAGCCTATGTTCATGAGGGATAATGTAAGATTGGTAAAAGAATGTTTCAAATCGGTACAGTAGTTTCGGAGCCTGTTCAATCAGGAGCTCTATGTGAACTTTAGCTATGTGAAATCTCACATTCCTCCACGCGCGCAGTATGAGAAAGCCAATTTTTTTGCTTCTATCTATCTATCTATCTATTTATCTGTCTATCAGCCTTTGAAAGTCTACTGGACGTTGCCCTCCTTAATCGGCTTTTTTGCGTCGCAGACATTAATACGTATTTGGTCTCTATATTAATAAAGATAAAATTTAAGTAGCAAATCATGCAGCTTATCTGTTTGCAAATGATCGCCGAGGACCATAGACCGTGGTTACCAGTAACTCGTTAGAACAATGCGTCTACCTCAACCGACCTGCGTTGCCACGCCTAAGGACTCAGATAAGTCTCAGCAATAAAGGCGTGTGAATGAACAGTGATAGTCTAGTGGTCGACACAACTTCCTAATTAAGAGTCTGAGGTTCGAGTCCCAGGCATGCACACACAAATTAATTATCACTGGTTTACGATGAAGGAATACATCGTGATGTAATCCACACATCTGAAGATATTTCTTTCTGAGATACCTATGCAAGCGTGTTTATTGTTTCTATCCCTACTTATATCCAACTAACTTTCTATTGGGTTCTTTAAATTATAACTCTTTGGAGGTGCGGCGGAAGCACCGTCAGTTGGTCACTACATGTAAAATATTACGCGGAAATATAGATGCCCCAAGTTTAAGTGATTTGCTGTGCCGATTTTTTGTGCCTAATAATTACCTTCGATGCCGTAAACATCAACTATTTGCTGCACCATTAACGCGTACCATCGCGAGGGCGCACTCGCCTATTCCTCGCGTTCTCACCGCACTCAACACTCTTCTGGATACATACCCTGAGTGCGATTTGTTTGCGGATGAATGGTTGGAAATATTGTGTGTATGCTTAAGTTTCGTGAGCGTGAAGTATAACTGCAGTGTCTACAATTAATTTAATTGGTTTTCTTTTTATACCATTTTTAATTGTAGTAAATAAATAAATAACATCTGTGTTCTCTAAAAAACAGTACTCAAAGATGTGTCAATTGATCCAATTCGCACTTGATTAGCGCGGCAGTCCATGGCCTAAAACTCTCATCCTGAGAGCAGACCCTTGCCCAGCAGTGAGATAATAATCGCTTCACAAGCAATAAACGTGTGGAAAACAGTCGTTAAATGTAATTATTACCACTATACGGGTTTTTCATCATTCAAAACATTTAACTTGCAAAATAACAAATGAGGCAAAAATTGCGTAGTGGGGGCCCTTAGAGGTTAAAGTCAGGCAATTTTTGTCCTTGGGAACTTCATACTGTGCAGATTTTTTCCTCATCTGTCTTAATGATAACGGTGCATATCTTTAAGCGGGACAGTATGAGGAAATCGATACAAAAACCTGTTTTAATAATCATGAAAATTGCATAGTATTTATGAAAATTTAATTATTTATGTACATTTTTGTTGACAATTTAAATTTTGTTTAAACGAAAATTCAAGTAACTATAATGAATTAATATTGCTGACAGACGTTTATTATTATTAAGTATGTATGTATGTAGTTTGTATGAACATTATTAATTAACGACGCGCGTAGCGTAGCGGTCAACATACTGATCTGACACTCAGTGGCTTCCGGGTTCGATCCCCGGCCAGAAAGACATTTGAATGATGAATTTAGATTTCTGTTTGTGTGTCCATGCCAACCACGACACAGGAGAAAATCCTAGTATGGGGCCGTGAGTGTAGAAAGCGCTAAAGCATTATTTAATAACTACCTATGTGTGGGTGTACTTTGTTTATATATTACACTCGGGGAATTCGAAAAGCTTATATTACCTCATTGCACAATATTTATTCACAAGAATAGTTAAAATATATAGTTTATCCTTCCGCCTTCCTTTGATCTTAAATTTATATAGAAATTTATTCTATCGTAGATTGGGCACTTTATATAAATAACTAGCTGTGCCACGCAATTTCACCCGCGTTTATTAGAAGACAATCTATTAAAAACAAACAAACATAGCGTGATTTTATATAGCCTTAAGCCTTCCACGATAAATTTACTATCCAACAGAAAAGTATTTTTTCCATTGGAACCAGTAGCGCCGTTCCTGAGATTAGCGCGTTCAATCAAACAAACTCTACTGCTTTATAATATTGTTAGTATAGAAGTAAAGATATGGCCACCTACATTTCGGCCTCATTTCCTGCCTGCCCCCTGATTACTGCATTTTATGAATAACAATTCTATGATCCCGCGTTTCGATCAATTTACTTGAAATCAGAGATCATCATACATTTGCTGTACTCGCTAGTGCGAAAATGTCGTTTTACTGTTAGGTCTCTAGATCCCGTTACCACAGCGAAACAAAACATGTTACAGTTCCTACGCCACTTTAATTTTTTTTAGGTATCAGTATAGTATCTTCTATACTGACGAAATAATTTAAAACTTTTTTAAACGCATGGTCAACTTTTTATAGCTCTCTGTTTAGGTTCGAAAATTGCATGTACGTTTATGAATTTCAGTTATTTTCAGTTTACGGTATTCTAAAATTTTAAAGTCCAGGAACTTTGAAGGTTTAAAGGTTTTTTGTAGGTCTAAGAATTTTATTTTATTTGCAGCAATGTTAGATTTTGGTTATAAATAAACTAATCGTCAAAAACATTAAAACAAAACACCCGCATAAAACGATTTTTTTGTTCATAGTTATATATCATTTATTTATTAAAAAACTTACATCTAAGATTACAGGTTTCCCTAATGCATTAGTGTAGTGAATAAATATTTAGATAAAAATAACTAAATATAAATTAAATTTAGATGGAGTGTAAGTTAAAATTACATTAGGAATAAAAGAAAATTATTTAACGCTCTGTATGAATTTTCGACAAAAAAGTCAAATAAAGGTATTATTATTTATATTTTTTTCGATTGGTCTATTTACTAGCTTTTTTTTTAAATATTTTAAACGATTTTATTAGTTTCATTTGTTCTCTTTTTCAGTTCCCTCGCCTCCTACGTGTGATTCACCGGCTAGCGGTAAAGGGACATGCACGTTAGTAGACGAATGTCTGAGCTCACAGAAATTACTCTACCAGGCGCAGTGCGGATTTGGAATGGTGAGCAAAAGTAAAGTAGTACCAGTACGGTTCGACCTGGGAGATACCTCCGCCAAACCTATTTCTAGCGTGAATCAGTTTTTGTGTTTCACTAGTGTTGGGTAACTGGGTGTGGTCGCCGACTCACTTATATACGAGACGACCATGTTAGACCTCGGGAGTGGGAACGCATATGTGATCGACTTCAGATAGAACCATGCAGTTAACGGTACCTCCTCGATCGAACTACACTGGCTCTACCTGCTAAATCTTGTTACACATATTATCTTTTTTACTTACATTATATAGCAAAAGTTTGTGAGCAATTGAGGATGTATGTTTCTTACTCTTTCTTCCAAAAAGTACTGAGTGGGTTTTACAAAATTTTGCACACATAAATCGACCTGACTCAACATCAATGATACTTTTTACTGCGATAAATTACCATTGCGCGGGATATTAAAAAATGGACGTAGACGCGGGCAACAACTAGTCATGAACAGTGTTCGGAACCGTACGATAATTTTATAATAACATACAATGTAAGATAGTACACTATCATCGTACGATAATTTTACATTGTCTGTTATAAGTATAAAATATTTTGAAAAAAACGGTATTGATATAACATTTTGTGTTATTCATGATATAGTTATTCAGAGATGACGTTTTTTTTGGTCACCAAATATTTTGAGAACACTTGCGAAATACTTTCAAACGTTGTTTTTTTTTGTTGTCAAATGAGAAGCCAGTGAGGAGTTTTGGACTTAACGAAAAAAAAACGTCGTCTAAAAGTTGGAGGTCCCAATATAGTGTTGTTATTGTATTGTCTTCGTACTTGTACGATAATTTGATGAAAAATACGATAATTTTAACACCTGACACACGATAATTGCCTGGCTACAGGTAGGGAACACTGGTCATGACTTTCAATGCAACAATTAATTCATTTCAGTATTGCTGTCCAGACGAAACTTATACACTCGTAAGGGAAAACTGCGCATCACCTAAAGATCCGGGGTACTGTATACTGTTTATATAAGGTTGACACAATGTTGGTGATGATGAGTTTCTACATATGGTCGATAAACCACTACCACCACTACCACTAATTATCACCATCACATTACGAACTTCTCGAAAAATGCTGTGGAAATATATATTGCGAGATTATGCACCATATTACATTTTTAGGGTTCCGTACTTAAAGGGTAAAAACGGAACCCTATTACTAAGACTCAGCTGTCCGTCTGTCTGTCACCAGGCTATACCTCATGAACCGTGATAGCTAGACCGTCGAAATTTTCACAGATGATGTACTATAACCGTTACCGCTATACCAACAAATAATAAAACTGAATAAAATAGGTATTTAATGGGGCTCCCATACAACAAAAGTGATTTTTTGACGTTTTTTTATAGATAATGGTACGGAACTCTTTGGGCGCGAGTCCGCCTCGCACTTGGCCGATTTTATTGAGAATACTACACTGTCAGACATTTATGTTTGAACAATGACTATGGAAAGGTCCTTTGGGAATTACGAAATGTACTTAATAAGTGTTCACCTGTAACTGTAAACATGGACTATTACAATAATTTCGGTAAAGATTTTTTTTTTTTATAATGAAAAGCAAAGGATAAGGTAACGTGGCTCCCTGATGGGAAGTAGTTACTGGCGCCTATGGACTTTTGCAACACCAAGGTAGTGCTGCCAAAATTTCGCACCTTTTTATAAGAAGAAGTTCATCTTGCATCTACGTATGTGGTTAATGTAGCGTGTTAATAAGCCGTGGAGGGCCGTCACGGGTTTAGTTGCTGTGTAACTTCATCCTTAAAAATCCTTAATCCTTAAAAAATCCTTAAAATGAAACAAAATTTCAGGTGCCGATCGAAAGAAAATTCTAATGATCAGTCTGAAACTTCCGCGGATGGCTCGTATAAGTTGACATTCGCGCCTCCAGATCCTGCGTCACAACGCTGTGGCCTGGAAGCGGAATCGAATGAGATTACAGGTAGTTTATCTAAAAATCTAGAAAATACATACTACCTAAACTATTTCGTTCCTGTAAATGCATAAGTTATAAGTGTTACAAAAATGTTTATTTTTTTAAAAAATAAATGAATACTAAGGCGGTTGAACTGGACAGTAGTAAAAAATCCATAAAAGTTTTCCTATATATGTCAGTTTCACCATGACCAAGATCTATGCAAGTACGTCGAAATTGCGACGATAAAGATATTAAAATCGCGTACCGCGAATATTCGTTACATATTAAAATGTATTGATTACGCGATAATATACAAAAAATATGTTTATGTTTCAGATGGTTCAGCCAGTAATATGGGGCATTATCCCTGGATAGCAGCTTTGGAGTATGAGCAAAATGGTGTCGTGGAAGTGAGGTGTACTGGGTCCCTCATCAGCGGGAGATATGTGCTGACCGCTGCTCACTGTGTGGTCGACGATACTTGGACACTGTCAGTATATCTTTTTGATTATTTTGAGGCTACGATAAGGTTAGGTTAGGTTAGGATGGCGGACGAATGCAACAAGTGTGCGCGCAGTCCCAACAAAGCGCGTACAGAGGAACACCGTGTGGTTTTAGCCAGTAGTAATTCGGCATATCCTCTCCATTGCCACCGCGGCTGAAAGGAACATGGTTTTCTAACGTAAACAAAAAAAATCAAAAATTAGGTTAGGACATGCATGTACATGGAAAGATAAATTTCACAAAATGAAATCATTTAAATAAAAGTGTTATATTGATTTCAGGAAGAACGTACGTCTGGGCAATTACAATGTCAGTAATCCGGGCAAACGCTGCGTAGAGGACTCTAAAAGCGGCAGTTGTGCTGATGAAATCGTCGTCTCTGTACAGAAAGTAATACCCCAGCTCTCCAACGAAAGTTCGACCGTAAGCAAGTCACACGACATTGCTCTCATCAGACTTGATCGTTTAGTCAATTACACAGGTAATAAACCCATCGTTTAAAAGTTTATTTATTTTTCGATGGCGAAGTGGTCACCATACCGGTCTGACACGCAGTGGGTTCCGGGTTCGATCCCCGGCCAGTCACATCGGAATGATGAGTTCAGATTCTGTTCTGGGTTTGTGAGTTTGTGTATTCGTGTTTGTGTACATGGTACCCACTACACTGGAGAAAAATCCTGTGGTGGGGATATGACTATAGATAGCGTTTTTCTTTCTCCTTACTGGTGTCAGTCTAGGATAATATTAAACTCTCTCTCTTCATTTACTTAATTACCTTTGTCTCGGTTATGCCGATGAATGTTTATATTTGTACAGATAAGCAAAGTCTCAACAATAGAATTCTATATCTGTGTTACATTGGAAAAAAATCTTTTAAAGTATATACAATATTGTTAGAGCTGTAATGTGCTCACGTGCCGTTTCCACGTTGATAAAGAGCCTCATTCTCGGAACCAGCTACGTCCGAGTCTCACTACACATATGTAGGCTACATTTTTAATATTAGAAATCTAGTAAATAATTTTAGAAAGCGTCTAGTATGAATCGTACACTTTCATTTACATTCGTTACTACTTTTTATCTTTTATTTGTCTTTCTTTTGTTTGGCTTTTGACCATCTATCGTAATATTGAATAATTTTGGAAAATGTACGATACGCATATTCACTTTATTTTATTTTTGATTCGCAGATTTCGTTCGACCAATATGTTTGCCATCTGTTGATTTTTCCGAGGCATCATCAGTTGATGATGTGTTGTTTGTCGCTGGGTTGGGAGCCAGCAAGATCAATACGTCGAGCGAGATCAAAACTGTTAAAATACTTACTAACCAGGTGAGAAAATTTGACTAATTAATGGGGAACTTCTTAGATTGCTCAGCACATAAGATTTCAGAATTGAACACAGACCCAAATTCAGATACATGATTATTAGTAGAAACGATCCGAATTTTGGAAGATCCTAAATAAATTTTATTTTAGACTAACTTTTACAAGGTGGTAGAACGAGTATTGTTCGCACAGGAGGTAACACTGCCACACATATTTCTAGGGAAAAGCAGTTCTTGCTTTTCGGTGAAAGGTGTGGTTGCTGGCACACTTTCATATCAGGCGACCGACTTAGCCTCTAGAGTAGCAACGCATCTGTAATTGACTTACACATACATTTGGACTACTTCTTCGTTTGCTACTTCAGTCTTATAATAAAGAGAAATAATAATAAATGGCCACTTCGCATACCAATGGCAAAGACCAAAAAGGCATACCGTTTGAAGTAGATTTTTTTTTATTATAATGAAGCCCACCTGATGGTGAGTGGTTACTGCCGCCCATGGACATTTGTAAGCAACCTCACATAGAACAGGGGTTCTATATGAAGTCGACCACAGATGCGTTGCCTCTCCCGAGGACTGAGATGGTCGCCTCGTATAAAAGTGAGCCGGCAACCACACCCTCACCTCACGCAAGAACTGCTTCACGGTAGAAATAGGTGTGGCGGTGGTACTTCCCCGGTCGAACTACATTAGTTCTACCACCTACCAGAACATACTACATCTTAAATACACTTATTTTATGGCCATTGTTTATTCTTTGTAACGAACATCTAAATGTCCCTCGTCAATCGATAACACCGACTCTTCCATCGTAAGCTTTAACTTAGTAAGTCGTTAAAATACAATAAAATATATTAAGTTCAATGATAATAAGGACACTTTAATACATCTTGATTTATACAAATTTTTCAGTCATTTGACCAAGCATCCTAACAACTTTTGTCAATAGATGACAGCGACTCTTAAATGAGTTTTAACTTAATCGAGTATTAATATGAATCTGTTTTTTTTATATATAATTACACTTTTTATTACGTTTAATTACGTGAAAACGATTAGACACAGCTTATAGCATTATTAATTACTCTAATTGTGTAAGTATTGTATAGATTCTCAATATCAACGCCCCTTGTCTATCGGTGACACCAACCCTTGCATGCCCCGCTTTATCTTAATTAGTTGTTAGGTTAAAATATGTTACGTTCATAATCGTTATTTTCAAATATCATATCAAGGATTTGAGTCAGCTTAACACTCGCTAATCGTGCTAATTTTACGTTCTTTGTTCAGTCTTTCAACCAAACACCAAATACCTCTCGTCATTCGATGTCATGACCCTTCCATCGTAAGCTTTAATTTAATAAGATGAATAAATTAATGTATGTTAAGTAGAAAATTATTATATCTTCTAACAAGGATTAGAGACACCTTTATACACATTTAATTACACAAATTTTATGAATATTGTTCAGTCTTTTAACGGAACATCTTAACAACCCTCGTCAGTCGATGACACCGACCCTGAAATCCTACGGTTTAACTTAATCAGTCGTTAAAGTACAATAATATATGTATGTTAAGTTCACAATCGACGACCCGCGTGGCCGAGCGGTCACCATACCGGTCTGACGCGCAGTGGGTCCCGGGTTCGATTCCCGGCCAGAC
>DWNE01007886.1:0-11924 GCA_018249875.1 Cecropterus toxeus | reverse complement strand
CGGAGGCAGAGGTACGATTCTTTGCGGAAGTTCCGCAATAACGGAGGCGGAGGCGGAGTTCCGTTACAACCCTAGTTTATAGTACGTAGACCCGAAATATAGTAGAATACCATATATTATATTATGGTTATTTACTTAACTGTGAGTATTTAATTCGATTACTGATAGCTACCTATGTCAAACGCCATAAGGTACAAAATTTTATATCGTATAGCTCGTAAGGTTTTCATATTTTTTATTTACCGCGCATCTTTCTGTTATAAGTACTTTCTCCTGATAAATAGTAACAAATACAGTAAAAAAGAATTAGCGAAAAGGTTCTGCCCTTGGTCACACATAATGCCGTGACCTAGAAAATAGGGATTATTTTTACTGTTTTCAAAGTTTAAACACTTCTATTGTCAGAAGTAATAGACATAAAAAAATAGGTACATAAAATTACCACTTGCTAGCTACAAAATTATATTTGTATTGATTTTTGATAATTGTATGGATGTTGTTGAGAAATATTTTTTTTTAGCAGCCCACCTGATTGTAAGTCGTTACTGCCGCTCATGGACATTTGTAAACAACCTCATATAGAACAGGGGTTCTATATTATGAAGTCGACCACAGATGCGACAACTACCGAGGACTGAGATCGCCTCATATAAAAGTGAGCCGGCAACCACACCCTTCACAAATAGGTCCGGCGGTGGGACTTCCCCGGTCAAACTACATTGGTTCTACGTTCTACCATCTGGATATATAAAACTATTAAATTACTATAGGTAATTAACGTAATCCAACAAAATCGAATTAAAATAAGGTTTATCAGGTGATAGAACCAGTGCAGTTCGACTGGGGAGGTACCACCGCCTATCTATTTCTAGCATGAAGCAGTTCTTGCGTTTCGATGGGAGGGTGTGGTTGTCGGCCTGACTTGTATTTCAGGCGAACATCCTAGTCCTCGAGAGTAGCAACGCATCTGTGATCGACTTCAGATAAACATCTGTTCTGTATGAAATTGCTTACAGATGTCAATGGACGACAGTGATCACTTACCATCAGGTGGACTGCATGCTCGTTTGCTACTTCAGTCTGATAAAAAAAACATACCTCTCACTTGTTTTCCTTGAAACGTTTTAACTGCAATGCAAATTTCTTGTAGGTAGGTATAAGCTGATTAAATATTGTCTTTGTCAATGTAACGCACATCAAATTTAATCTAGGTAAATTACATGTACTGCGAATGCATTCAGTAATTATTTGGAACTTGATAAAACCAAACGTTGTTTCCATAATTATTTTTAAAGTTTGTATTATTTGCATGTACAAACGAGTATACCCTTTTAACGTTAATATTTTCATATTGAATATGTCGATTACCGAAGACCGTCTTAAAAATATACTTTGCCATGTCGCTACTAAATTTTGTATGAAAGATTGGCGCTATAAACTCGGAGAATCAAGTGAAACAATTGAAAATTATGCTGGTTTCCTGATACCTGTAACTGTGATAGGACTCTGCGAAGATAAAGAACTTACCCAACATGTATTTGTCAAAGTGCCGAGTTCGATAGAATCAGTAAGAGCGTTTAGTGATTACTTTTGGGATGCAGAAGCCTATGTTTATGAAACCCTGGTACCAATGTGGAAAGCACTATCAAAAGTGAAAGTGGATGAATTAATTCCCGAGTGCTACTATACAGATGTGACTATAGGTGATCAAGCGTTGGCGCTAAAAGATATGAGACATGAAGGTTTTCAAAAGTATCAGGACAGATTTTTAGATTTTGATCACGTTGATGTATCTCTAAAAAGTCTCGCTCAATTCCATGCACTTTCAGGAATCATCAAGAATAATCATGTAAATCTTGATGCATATGTTCTACGCCCTTACACGGACACGTATCCTGCTGAATTAAACAAATACCTAAAGAATAGTTTTCGGATCCATTCTCAGTTTTTCCAAGGTTCAAAATACGAGGAGTACTTGAAAGCAATATTAGAAAATTACAAAAATGTCATGATGGATTGCACGTCAAAGGCCAAATACCTGATCTACGGTCATGGTGATTACTGGAAAGAAAATATTTTATACAAATATGAGGTACGACACCTTTACTATATTATAACACGTAAATGTGTTTTTTTTTTATTTTCCAATTTGTTTTCCAACATTCCATTCATATGTCGCGAATACATAAAGAGTGGATGATAAGCAGTAGGTACTCAAAGATAGGTGATGCGCTAACAGAATGCGCCTACTAACTTGTACCGACTATAAAAGAAAAAGGTGTGACGATGGTACCTCCCCGTTCGAACTACACTGGTTCCACCACCTGGCAACCACCAACTTAGAGACGTTCAAACTAAGTTCTTTTAACAACCTATCTGAGGCTGACCATTGGTAAGATGACAATCCTTTCCGGGGTTTATTACAACCATGTACGGCAGACGCCGTTCGTTATTATCATGTATTCAGTACACTATGAAAGATCGTAATCAACAGTATTTTGAAAAGATGATTTTATACGTCGATTAAACTATAGAGTAAACTAAGGGTAAGATGTATTCTACGCAGGTCTTTTGTGCTCGCATAGCGGTTGTACTTATAGGATAGACGCTAAAGTAGATTTAACCTTTTTAATTAAATTACAACTTCGCAGAGAATCGTGTAAATAAAGTACGAGAAGGTTAATGTCGTTTACGAACATTATAACTTAACAACTGTTTTTTTTTCAGAATAACAAGCCTATAAAAGCTTGCATGTTGGATTTTCAATGCTGCCGGGTGATGAGTCCAGCTCACGACTTTCTGTATTTTATTTTAAACAGCACCGATTCAAGTTTAAGACGGCAATATTATGAACAGTTTCAAACAAAATACTATGCCTATTTAAAAGATACTTTATTTGATCATAATATTCAAATACGAAATGTTTATACAGAAAAAGATTTTCTATCTGATCTACGAATCGTTGCGCCAACGTGTCTAATTCGTATTTTCATGGGATTTTCACTATGGTTGGGGTTTGAAGTAGATTCAGTTATTAAAAGTACAAAAATATGGAAAAACCAAGAAGAAAAGGACGAAAATTTACAATATTTGAAAAAAATATTAGTCGACATCATGCAAGATCTTGTTAATAATAAAATTGTAGAATTATAATTAAATATATCTACGCTATCTAAAGTAATGTAAATAGTGTATCTATTTACATAATTACAGTATTATTCTTAGCCTTACGACCAATTTTACATACGTAATAAAATACATATATATTTTTATATCTTTTTATACAATGGAAGATAAGTATGGATATATATTATTTTCCGTCTTACTACTAACAACTGCAGTAGTAACAACGGTAAAAAATTTAACGTTGTTACTACTGGTAGTAAGATTGGTAGTAACAAGGGCAATAAACCTTAATTTCGTATATTAATTTGTGTTACATTCCATTGACACATGTAGAATAGGGAGTTTAAATTAGCATAAAATGTCAGTCAAAATGAGCTTTCAATAGTATATCTATAAATTTTATAACTCTGTGTAGTTAAAATAAAATACTGTGTTATATATAACCTAGCCCCAGTAAATTGTAAAAATATATTATACTCGATATATGAATACGGGAAACGATAACTTTCTATCCATTTTATTGAAAATTGTGAAGAAGAAATGCTAAAAAGTTATATTTACGCGTAATAATCATGTGTTACAAATGAATACATAGTATGCATCAGCGACAATGTATGCTTGTCTTTAAAAATAAAATGTGATTAACTGAAATAATAAATTAACATGGTACAATGTCGATTTACTAATGTTTTCAAATCAAGTTTAATTTTATTTGAGTTTTATTACGGTTTCGACCACTGGGAGGAGTTACTACTTTATATGATTACGTTAATCCCTTTATTTCGTGTAGTATCTCAAATTATGAATAAAACATCCTAGAAAACAATTTTTGTACAATTAGTGGATTTAATAAAGACTCAATAGTGGTGGCACTAGTGAATCTGTACTAAATCCACTAATTTTAAACTGATTACAAGCGATTACCGCTCATACATAACAGGAAATGTTTACGAGGTCGCAATCTGAACCTGCTCGAATTTTAGCAATTTAATTCAATTTTATTGCAGACAGATGAGAAATGACGCGACTGGGAATAAATCTGCATTTCGGAAATGGGAGACCGAATCGAATTGGACCGAGCACCGTGTGTTCTCGTTCCAAACTCAATTACAATTATTATTATTACGTGAGAGTTCGTTCTTTGACGTGTAAGTTATATAAACCTTACCAAACCTTTAATTCATATTGTTGTAACACTTTGATTTGATTTGTGATTTCAACGATTTAAATTAAACCAAATGTATCCTTTCTAATAATTGCTTTTTACCCGACCGCGTCAGAAGGAGGGTAATGTGTTTCGAGCGTATGTATGTATGCATGTATGTATGTTTGTTTGTATGTATGACCATTTCCTTGGCACGCGCTACAGCCCACACGGCTTGACGGATTGTGACGTGTGATATATCAATGGAATCATCTAAGTTTGCAGAGTGACATAGGCTATACATTTCTTTTTTAAATGGCGCCTGGAAATAGAGGTAAAAAGGGAGGGAGGGACGATTTTTTTTAACATTACGACAATTTGGGTATCAAATGAAAGTTAGTTAATAGACCCATGTTATATTTATTTTAATAATAAATATATATTTACAGGACTATTTTAACGAAATCTTAAAAAAAATACGTTAAATAAATATATATCATTGTGAAAAAAATCGTTTTAAGCAGTCAGGTTTTTGTTCTAATGTTTTTAACGATGTTACTAGTTTATGTAAGACTAATTGAATGGAACTTTATAGTTGATAAAAATATTATTTGAATATAATTACATTGATCCAACTCAACTAACGTTAAAATAATTCCAGAAAGACCCGTTTAATTACATACTAGCACGGTAATAGTATCATACAATATTCTATCTTCATACAAACGCACGGAACGCAAGATATACCTACACGCCTCGATCTCGGTACGCACTCGGTATGCGAACATCACGAATGTGCCGTAGTGACGAGCGGGCGATATTAAAGTTTTTTAAGCAGATTTTTTTATTTATATAATAGTATGGTGAAGGGCAATTGTAGACTATTTTGTACTTTTTGGCTGCTTTTTCAATAGTAACCAGCGTGATTTCGTGAAATATGTACAAAAAATGGAGGAAATATTTCTAACGCCATTTAAAACAAAACACAAAATAAAATAATAAAAACAAGATATTCTTTTTTTCTCCTCCCTGTCCGTGTTTTGTTCCTCAAAATGGTATTTAATTAAACTTTTTGTCTTTTGACATTATTTTATACCTAATAAATAAAACGTGTCAGTCGAGGCACAAACATTTTTCAATCTCAAATTTAAAAGGATTATTTGTGGATAATTTGCTATTAAAAATATTATAAATGTAGTTTTTTAGTTACTTAAATCTGTTAATTAAATAATATAACATGCATTTGCAATCCACACTTCTTATATAATTTACCATTTCAATAGAAAATATAATATATACAATATAAAAAAAAACTATAAAGAAAGTTTTGTCAGGTATGCAGATGTAATTAAAATATTGTAGGCGGGTAGCCCTAACGCGAACTCTCGCCCAGCGCGTCTGTAGGTATATAATTCAAGGACAAGGCCGAGTTACAATACTGTATGATACTATTACCGTGATACTAGCCTATTCCCACGGATCCACCCTCTAAGGTCATGTTCACCACGATAACGAGTATCCTATGAGTTAATCTAGATAATAAACTATATGTGTGCCAAACAACGAAATGTAACTAGTACATAGTTTAAGTGCGAGCTTTACAAACACACATACATCCTCACAAACCTTCGATTTTATATTATTAGTTCGATAATAACGAAGATTACTCGTAAATAGGTACTAAGCTTAAGCCACTCATTCTCCGCTTACGATGTCATTCGCCTCAACGTGATTAATTCTAATTTTAAAAATATTGCGTTAAATATTACAAATAAACAAGTGCCTTTCGTTTATAAAATGGATTTTGTATGTATATATTGCATTTAGATGATCAAAGATGCATTACAATCAGATTTAAAAAAAAAGCTAAAATTTTGCTACAAATAATATTTATCGAAGAATGACCCTTATACGGTAAGTAAAAGGAATGTTGAGTTAAACACACACATAATCACAATAAGGGTACGAGTAGAGTTTTACAGAAGTTGATTCCAAGATTACATAAACAAATTATGATTACAATTTTGTAAGCTATGCTAAAAAAAATAAAAAATGTATGTACTATGTAGGTACATAAATTTTATAAGTAATAATCATAGCCTATGGCGATAAATGGACATATTAGGAAGGCGACAATGAGTTCAACGTCGATAACCTATTACTGTCTTGCTTAGTTATTCTTGTCTTGCGTATTATCATCATCACTGTCTTGGTTAGCATTTGTCTTCTTTTAGAGCGGGTTAGGTTGTAGTCTACCACGCCAGTTAAATGTAAATTGGTAACTTCATACACATTTGAGAACTCTCTTTTAAAAGTATAAAGTTTTAGAATAAAGTCGCTTAAATTCACGCAGTTTATACCTATAATTGAAGTGATACATAGCATTGTGTTAAATATTATTAATTACTGAGTGTATTAGTGTTCACTTTGTTGGTGCAGCTTAAATAAAAATAAAATAAAATAAGTAACATTCGTTAGCAAGTAAACTTCGAAAAAACCTCTATTAAAATACCTAGATTAGACCACTTTGCTATCACGCTATCATTACTTATAAACTTTAAAGGTGTGTATAAAGTAGTTTTTGTTAATTCGGAAACTTTACGTAACTACCAATTTCATAGATTTGAATCTTGTACGTTTCGCATTCAATTCCACTCATTCAACTCATATCAGTCCAATCCCGTCCCTCATTATTAATGCAGGTAATTAACTGCAAGCGAACTACGAATTCGAATTATCGGCCATATATCGCGATTAGTTCGATCGGCGTTAAGTGGCGTTACGAAGTGTCCACCGGCAGGGGACGCGGCGCGATAAATACGTAAAAGCTCCATCTAGCCCCCGGCGGTACGTCTTCACTAGTGTCAAGTGGAACTGTCCCTTTATTGAAACGATCACATTTTATTCCAACGATTGAACTGTAGGAATTATTGGGGATCGTTCTGTGTTTATATTTATGATATTTATTTATTACTTTATCGTTTGTCGATATATGAGGACAATGGTTTCAGATATGAATTTAATTTTTTTCTATTTTCTGTTATACTTTTAGGGTTTTAACGTATCAATCAATAACGTATCATAGCAATTTACTATAGTTAAAAATATTAATTCTGTGTTTTTCTTGTACTACAGTTGACATGCAATTACGTAACGACATTGGTTATTTACATAATATATTACATGTTCATCCTTCATCATTCATTTAAATCATGTAAATAATTGTAATCTGTGACAGATGACAGTCTGACACAGATTACAAATTACACAGATCACAGATTACAAGACTGAATAGATTCACCAGGTAGAACCAATGTAGTTCGACCGGCAAAGTACAACTGAAGAAGAAGAAAAAGTAGATGTGATGCATTTCGGTGAAAGGGTGTGGCCGGCTTACACATAATTATATTAGGCGACCATTTTCATCCCCGGAAGTAGCGACGCATCTGTGATCGATTTCAGATAGAACTCCTATTCTATATGAAGTTGTTTACAGATGTCCATAGGCGGCAGTAACCACTTACCATCAGATGGACTGCATAGTCGTTTGCTACTTCAGTCTAATAAAAAAAAGATGGGCAGCAGTGTCTTCTTCTGACCAAAAATTAGATATTCATCTATTCACCGCCACGCATGCCAGGCGTGGTGACTATTCGTAATATCACCCTTTAGGGGAGGTCTACATCCAACAGTGGACCTTATGATAGAAGGATGAATAGATTTATTATATTTTATAAAGAAATTGTATAGTCCAATACATTACAAAAATCGCCAAAGGTACAATATAATTTAATATGTAAATTTTGTAGTTGGCTTTATAACCTTAATTAGAATTCGTACTAATTACGTTGTGCGTACAATAGGCACAAATGTTTGACAATAACGTGGGTGTTTACGTGTTTGCTTGTTATTTAGTCGAATTGTCTAATGTAATCAGAGCTAATGAATTCGCCCCTAGTTAGCGATCGGTCGGCAGTCGGCAGTCGCTCCGCTGTTTGCAATGCCTGCTTTGCATGTGTACTAGTTTACGATGCAATACATGAGTATTGTGTCTGACTAATTGATTGATTAAGTTAAAGGTAATTAAAACAATTCTTTCAATTAGCTACTAATTGAAAGAATTGTTTTAATTACCTTTTAAGGGTTCCGTACCCAAAGGGTAGAACGGGACCTATTACTAAGACTCCGCTGTCTGTCCGTCTGTCTGTCTCCAGGCTGTATCTCATAAACCGTGATAGCTAGAGAGCTGAAATTTTCACGAATGATGTATTTCTGTTGCCGCTATAACAACAAATACTAAAAATTAAATATATATATATATATTAAGGTGGGTACCCCACACAATTAACGTGTTTTTTGCACAATATTGTAGATGATGGTGCGGAACCCTTCGTGCGCGAGTCCGACTCGCACTTGACCAATTTTTTAATTGTTGAGGTATAAGAAATATCTTATCACTAACGGAAAGGTGACATTGTCAGTGTAAATAAGTAGGTATGAAGGTAACCACGCTTTTTACATGTAAATTCTGCATAGATTTCTTCACTGGCGAATTACATTTTGTAAGACAGTAATAATTTATAATAAAAATTAAAGTAACTTATGTAATTATGGATATGTCTTAGACTACTTAGTCTAAAACATACCTATCCATCTCTCGTGACATTTACTCAAATCTTCAACAACAACAACTTTTGTTTTCTGATCTTCTGCGGAGAATGTTATTCCCTACATCGCGTTGTTTTTACATCGTAGGACTGCGATCTTCCCAAAAGTAATTCCTACTTAAGCAGCTGTGAACAATGAAGAACATAAGCCTGTGTCTCACAGGGACAGATCTACAAAGTAAGGCAACGACGGGCGCGATCGACGTCTTCTGTACTCTGGAGATCACGTCAGTTGCAGTCTCGGATGCTATCATTGGATAGCACTTCGTTAAACCTTGTCGGCGGTCTTATGGGCAATAGAAAACATCTAATGGGTACTAGTTGGTTTATGGGTTGGTCACCACCAGTTATAACCTATTTACGCCTCATAATAGTAGGGTGTGGTAAAATAGATATATATACCTTACAAGGCGTTCCAAATTAAATCCTAAAATATAGCAATGCATCTGTGGCCATTTGCACGTAGAATTATAATCTTATCTTGCGGTAATGTCAACTGCATGTTTAAAAGTGTCTTTCTTAAGAAGAAATGGTGCCCAGAGATAAAATTACTCTCAATATTCTCAAGCCCAAGGATTAAGTCGGTTTGGTCGGATTCCTAAGTGCCTTCAGTAGGCCTCTGCAGGAAGAGAAGGTGACGTATCAACGTAATAATCATTTCAAATAAATAATAAATCTTTTTAAACGCTGTAACCATTCACTTTTTTATTTAAATTCTTCGTCAGATTCTAATTATTATAATTGTACAATTTGTATCAATATCATAGTATAAGCTGTGCATTATACTCGTATGTGTAAAGGTATATATATTGTATGAGTAACGTGATATCACTAATACGTAACATGTCCTCGCCTCGTTCGACCTCCACAACGGCTGTACGGCTATCGTAATGGTCCCATTAGTAATAGTTACCCTCAGCCGTCAGTCATGAATAGGCAATGCATACCGACATAGTCGCTTGCATACAATCAGCATGACGACGTGCTTTCTCACTAATGCAGTTACCCATGCGTGTTTGTCGATACTCGATACTGGACACTGTTTGCAAAATACGAACGTGAACGAAGTTCAGTGGAGTTCAGTAGCCTGTAGTGTTTTCCTCTTTATTGCATTCATCAACGCTTTATTATGCTCAATCGTATATTACAAACATAACAATTTAAATAAGTTAAAGGTGTTTCTGCTATCTCACTAAAGCAGTTAACCGTAATTACGTACCTACACGTAATTACCTGTAGGTATATTATCGACATACACCTCTGTAGGTATATTATCGACATGTATGTCGATCGATGTGAAGTATCTAGTACCTGTGTAATAGATGCTTTTTGCAGAATACGAACGTGATCGAAGTTCAATGAAGTTCAGTACTTGAGTAGCCTATACTGTTTTCAATCTTCCATTTTATTTCCTTATTCGTATATTACATAAACGTATACCAATTTAGATATTTCCACCTTTATTCTTACTGGAACTTTTCGTTGCTTGATAGCTTGTAACAAAAGAGTTAAACGCATTGTGTAGTTCGAATTGCAAATATAGTAAGGGACTTATTCGGGACGTAGTATGTGTGTTTATTACTCTATTATGTAAAAACTACTCGTAGAAGATCGCTGAAATTTGGCACACAGGTAGTTTACAACTTCGATTAACATTAAGTATTACCTACCGTGATAAAAGTTATCCGAAGCGGGTGGCGACCTGGTAGTAAGCTAATATCATATCTATAAGTACATCTATACTAATGTTATAAAACTAGAGTTTGATGGTTTAGTTGAACGCTAATCTCAGGAACTACTGGTTCGAATTGAAATAATATTTATGTTGAATAGTCTATTATCTGAGGAAGCCTATAGGCTGTATAACATCACGCTTTGTTTCTTTTTTTCTTATGTAGTATCAAGTGAAACCGCGAGGCACGACCAGTATATACGACTGCTACGACAAATAATCAAACTTTAAATTACTTTCTATTAGAATAGCAATTTAATGGAATTTTCTTTTCAGGTTTGGTTTCAAAATCGACGAGCAAAATGCCGCAAACATGAAAGCCAGATGCATAAAGGTATGAAGATGATTGACACAATTACATTGATAGTTCTAGGTTTTGAACCATAATCCGAAAGTGAATATCATTGTTAAAGTGCGATATCATTCTCCGACCACCGACTGAATATTAAGTAACTCTATTGCTAGTAGGTATTTTACAATTTTACAGAAAGTGTAAACGCAAAGCTGCTTCTTTAAGGAATGTAGGTTCATAATTAATTAATTATCTTTTAAGTAGTACTTAAATTTACTTATAGTATATATAGAAAGAAATAATTCATAATTCGGTTAGAAAGATAAACAGTATATAGCGCATATACCTATATATGTATAACTTTACTGTAATTGAAATCCAAACTCGATTTGCATTTAACTATAATTAATGTCTCTGGCGTCCGATGTAAGTTAACTTGGTGAGTAGTTCTGCAATTTAATGTAGTGGGAAGCTGCAAATTGCAAATGATTCTGGCAAACTATCTCCCGCTGCCACCGCGCGCCGAGATGGCGCTACTGTCGACTCGTTTCACATTAACGGTTTTGTGATTAATGGGATTTTTATAAACCATAGAATTAGATTTATTTAGTTGATTTTTCCGCGTGTATACGAAGTTTGATTTAACAATAATTCCCAACATGTCTTCGATTTATTTTTCCAACTTTTACCTATATTTCAGTTTGATGAAAACCCACTTGTTTATGGTTTTAAGCCGATATTATCGCGGAATTGATTCATTTTAATATGCTAGGGGTACTCACGATATGCGTTTTTTGAATTTCTTTTTGCTAATATTTCGACCCAGTTACATTTATCGCGGACACGGCGAAGCTCTCGCCGTCTGTGAAACTTATCATGAGTACCCGTAACATATTAAAAAAAAACAGTGGTTTCTTATATACATACATATTCTTCATAAAAGAAGATTTTTTTTCTTACATT
>DWNE01007885.1:0-11924 GCA_018249875.1 Cecropterus toxeus | reverse complement strand
GCAAGAACTGCTTCACGCTAGAAATAGGTGTGGCGGTGGTACTTTCCCGGTCGAACTACATTGGTTCTACCACCTGGTAATATTAGTATTTTCGTGCAATGTTTGTTGACGATCCTTTCAATTCATAAATCACTTAATCGTGTGAACATATTACAAGGCTGTGATAGTCGATTTTACAACTAAATGGCATAATGAGTTTATTCAGTGCTAATTGTATTAATTTTAGATAATCTCATTGTTTTCTAAATGTTTTCAAGGAAAAATAAAACAGGAGATGGACAGCAGTGTCTCCCTATTTAACCAATATCCATTGCAGTCACAAACACGTACCAAGCACAGTGACTTGGCGAAAAGACCCTTTAAGGAAAGCCGATGTCCAGCAGTGGACTTCAAAAGGCTACCGAATGGAATAATTCAAGACAGTTGTAGGCAAAAAGGCACATTATACTTGGTGCTTATGTACATATATACTAGTATATATTTGTTTGATCACAGGTTAACATCAATCTATTTTACTTTTATATGAGGCGACCATCTCATTCCTCGGGAGTAGCAACGCATTTGTGGTGGACTTCAGATAAAACCCCTGTTCTGTATGAAGTTGCTTACATATGTACATGGGCGGAAGTAACTTCGTACCATCAGCTGCTTGCTCGTTTGCTACTTCATATAATTAATAAAAAAAGGATAAAATGCTATGTATATGATTTGATGTATATTAATTCGTAGAGTAAAATGAATGTATTTAAAAAATGTATATGTAATATAAATATATGGATTATGTTTTTTTATATTCAAACATAAAATGCAAACTCATTTAAGAAATAAAACAAATGTATAAAAATCAACTTCAATTTATTTCAATTTCTTATCTTGTTATGTTACGGAATTTACGCAATACAAATGTTTTTAAAATATAATTACAATAGTTAACAGTTATTAAATTTTAAATGCAGATTTATTAGCAACAATGTCATGGGGAATCCAGTACACGAACAGCTATTGTGTCTCGTAGTCGAAAATATATTTTTACTACCAAAAATTAACCAGTCCTCGAACATAGTTTAAATCCTATTAGCCTATAATTTTACTACAAGGTTCAATATGGATTAGATCCCGTCTTAGCGCCACTATAATCATTCCTCCAGGCAAGTTTTAGGCATTTAAATACACTATTAACCTAAAGGAAATACAATACCACGATAACATTAGAACACAACTATGGTCTTACTCAGCAGATAAAAATAAGCCATGACATTGAATTTTACCGATAACATCATATTCTGTTACATTATTAATACAAACGACAAACACAAATTCGTATTAGGTACATTATCCAGTAAGCATTCTCAAGTCTTAATCGAATTTATATAAACAAACCAATCAATCAATAAGGGAATCATCGAATAATACAATAAATAATCAAAGCATAATTGTATAGGGTCACCTTTGGTGGAATTTATCCGTATACTTTTGCTAAGGGATTATAGTGCGTAAAACACTCGAGGCTTTTAACACTATCGTTGGGGTGAGAGGCTCGAGGGATCGGGCGGCCATTGTCGCCGGCTCTTCTCGACCAGCTTCCAGCCAACTCACGTGCGGACATTCCCGTATCGGCTAGCACTCGGCCATTTTAACAATCAACAACTTAACGCTAATATATTTCCCGTTGCTAATGGCGCGTGCTTCGCTGAATACTAAAGCGACCGTAATATTTCTAATGATACAACTGTACAACAGTCACATTCCGTTGGCAAAATTAAAATAAAATAAATAATATTAATTTAGCTACAAATTGCCTAGATACCAACTGGAATGGGCTTCGTGAACACGCGGGTGGCGAATAACGAGTCCGTTCTTACTAGAGGTCCGTTACGTTTAAGCGAAAACGGCCCACGATACGCATACATTACACCTAAACGATTGCATTAATTACGACAAATATTTACACATCACCGCCGCTATCCACATTTAAATAACTTAAATAAGAATAATTTAAGATAATAGGGATATACTAATAGGAATCAGTCATTCAGTTCCGTCACTGATCGCTCAGGGATGCCGTCGTCTCGTAAAACAACCGGAGTACCGGGCGCCGGCGCGGGGACTCGCTCGGAACATATGTGGCCACTCCCGCGCCGGCCGATATCCAACTCAAAGGATGGTGCCGATTTACATCGGAACACGAACCGCTTCGTTACATCTGGATAATCGTGCTTGAAATGAAGGCTAGTTATATCCTAGAAGTGCACTCAGCGGAGAGCGGTAGGACGCGGGCTCGCGGCCCGGCGGGCGCGACTCGGGGCCAGTCCTGCCACCGATTAAGTCGTATCTCGTCCGTATGTGCCGATGCGGACCTCGTCGATCACGCTCTTCCACTCTAGCGCGTAAGATTGTGGATCCTCCAAGAAGTATGTACGGTTGGGCTGCAAAAGAAAACATTATCTTTAATATTTTACTTTACCCCACCTATGTTACTTTATACAATGAAGTATATATTAAAAATATTTAAGCTACTATTTCAGAAACTCACCGTGTGAACTAAGAATATTCTAAACGTCTTCGCTTCCACGCGTAATTCTGGTGACCAAGGGATTTCTCCCTTCAACACCATATTTACAGGATCCACGTAGAAGAGGCGCGGCCCCGTCGTGAGTAGCAGCATGCGACGCCGAGCAAACAGCCCCTTCCTCTTTTCTACCAGGCCTTGCTTTAAAATTAGCTCCCCGTCTACGAATTGATGATACTTATTTTCTCTAGCTTGAATTTCGAGACGCTGGCGTTTTTCTTCAGGACTAATGTTCAGTATTCCTGGAAAGAACGAAATAACTTTAATACCATACTCAACACAACCTACAACTTATTTTATACTAGTATTTTTTTTTATATTCAGCCAATGATCCAACCAGCTTATCTCGATGTAATTTAATTAAAAGTTGGATGGGTTAAATATTTTTTGAATAGAATCCAATCAGCTGTTTACATGGTGGTCATTAATAAAGAGGACGGTCGGGCGTAGCGAATCATTCATGCCATGTCGCAACCGGCTGAGAACGCAACTCCTGCGCCGGAAAGCTGACGTCACGCATACTATAGGATCGTAAACCAACAACATAAAGGACGTCCGTTTTGAATGTGAATAGCAGTGAACGCGATGACGCGGCACACTGAATGCAACATGTGCAAGTATCATGTTACCATTTACAATACGCTATGAGCATATGCCCGAGATAGTTGTACGCCCATTTGGTAGTACGATCTATCAATGAAATCGTCGAATCAAACGAAATAAGCCGTTGGATGTAAAAGGATTAAAAGATGTCGGACTTGACTCAATCACGCCATTACACGCGTGTATTTTTGCGAAGAATTTAGGTCACTGACGTTCCAATTGCCTTTTACTCGTTGCTCCATCGCACTCGCAAGTTTAATTGTACCGATATTTCGTATATAGCAAGAGAATCGAATACTTCATTCCACTTAATAACAGCATTCCATTTCTGATCTTTATGCTACTTAATTATTACCTTTGTTAGTATTAAATATAACAAATAAGACGAACTATAATTACCTCTAGAAGTTGATAGGTCGAATTCCCACAAACGCATAATTTGGTCCTTCCCTAATCCCGGTTCTAAGTGATCGGGTACACTGTATTCCTCTAAATTAGGACTTATGGTAGGCGGTGTTTGCTCCCAAATATTCTCCCAGTCGATACCTTCGAAAAATGGATGCTGGCGGATACTTTCATACGTATCACCCTTGTCATTAGCTCCTAATCTCTTTGTATGGTCCAAAACCAGAAGCTTTTCCACCAAATCTTTCGCGTCAGCAGGAAATCCTTCCGGGAATTCGTAATCCATTTTGAGTATTTTTTGGAAGGTCAGGAAATCTGTTGGAGCATGAAACGGTGGCAAACCCGATATCATTTGATAAACAATACAGCCAAACGCCCAGAGATCGGAGGCGCGTGTGTCTACCCGATTCTGCAAGAGATCAGGACTGACATATTGGGCTGTACCTACAAAGCTAATTTTCCTTGAGCGATCGTTTCTTGTGGGACTGTGATCATCGTCCTCAGGAACGGGTGCTGGCTCAGGGGGTGAACGAATCTCTTCAGGGTCGAGTATCTTAACAGTTCCAAAGTCTGCTATTTGTAAGTGCATATTTTCATCTAATAAAATATTTTCAGGTTTTAAATCGCGGTGAATTATTCCCTTAGCATGCATTTTCTCTAGCGCTAACAATAATTCAGCAGCATAAAATTTCGCTACATTAAGCTCAAAAGAGCCTACTTTATTATTAATATAATGTGATAGTTCGCCGTTTTTCGCGTACGACAAAACGAAATACAATCTTTCATCGTCTTGAAATGTGCAATACAATTTCACAAATCCGTGTGGTACATTGAAGAGCATGTTCAGTGCATCTTTCTCACGTTTTACGTATGGAATTTTCTTGTGACGTATGATGTGGCTCTTTTCGCATACTTTGACTGAAAAGAAAATAATTAATGATTAATTATATATTCTCATGATTCCTAAAGATCTACTCATAATCATACAATTTAGTATTATACGTATTTGTTTATATTTGACACTTACTTGCATATTCTTTTCCCGTGTGAATGTCCTTTGCAAGGAACACTGTACTGCAGCATCCATCGCCAATTAGTTTTCCAAATCTATAGTCCTTGGCAGTACGCTTCGTGTGCCTGAACGATTGACTAGACGCTGGCGTGGAGGTGGGTGTCGGCACGGGAGTCGCGGCCGCCTGAGACGCTTGCATCTTTACCGGCGACTCCACGCAGGCCTCTGTTGTCGCAATCGGGGCCCGCACTTCACTGCCCGCTCGGCCGTTAGACTGTAACCAAACGAGAGAGAGTTTACTAAAAGGAAAGATGACTCGCGATGACAAATTATGACAGATTTTGTTGATATAAACAACTAAAAATATTCAATGAATAGACAGACAGTAAAGGTGTTTGTTTATTAGTAAACTAATCAAAACACGTTACATCACAGTTTTCCTATGATACACGCGTAATACGATACCAATGTTTTGAATTTTTGTTTGAGATGTCATTTGATATGTCAAAAAATTAAAAATAAATAGTTGTATCGCAACCGTAGCAAAAAGTTTTGTTATTAATCTATCGAACGCGCTCGAAAAAAACCAGAGGTAAGAGAACTTATAGCCAATTTTTATTAAACACGCGCAAATAATTAAGCTTGTAACTAAACGAGTCATGTATTCGAAACGTTGCCGCCACGTTCGTTGGCCTCGCCGACAGTTCGATGATCCAATTTCTAAAAGTTTGGGGCACGAATTTTTTGTTCATTTTCTTACAGACAGACATTTCGAACAAAAAACACCACTCCCATTCAATAACATGAGTTAAGACGGATAAGAAATACGATCTCTCTTTCTAACAAACTTACGAAGTCGGTTAACGGTGATTTTTGCTAAGACAAACATTGTACATAGTCTTAGGTTTCGATCGTACGATTTCTACGTTGTACTTCTTTTTAATCTTACTTTTAATTTATATGTAAATATTGAATAAAGACGCGCAATTATGCCGACTTGTTAAATGATAGCCGCAATTACTATCATATGAAAAAGATCATTTTTATAAAATATTTTTATGGCTTCACAAGGTAAATTATAATTACGATAGTTAATAAATATAAAATAATCATGATAACCAACTGACTCGCCATAATATTTACGACCGTTGCTTGCTTCCGTAAGCTTTTCTTTTCGAAAACTGTATTTTGATTGAAAGGCAGTTTAATTAACAGTAAGCAGCAACCGGAACTAGAACGGTATTTTTTAAACAAACAATTAAGGAGAAAGACGTTTAACCATTACCAGTGATTGTCACGACTAGTACGTAAAGTAAGATATTACTAGTATCTGTGAATGAAATCGCAAGAAATCAATGAACAGATTTTATATAACGTTTGAAATTTGCGTGTTTTCCATTTTTTGTAATATTTACCTTAAGTAATTCTTCCAATCACGCAATTTTTTCCAATTAAAAACGGCCGCTATCCGTCTGCAGTGAAAGAATTGATAGCGGTACAGCTCTGTTCGGCGAGTGAGTGTAGTCAATTTAAGTGGCGCATGAGTCACAAAATAAGCGAGGTGGTTCATGCATACCGCAAGTGGGTCTCGCATTCCGCGGCGGCGGCGCGGAGCGGTTTACACCGCCACAACGGTACTCAGAGCGCATTCCCACCGCAACGCATTCCGCGGCCCGCGCGCACCTACTCCTTACTCGACCTCGATCCCCCACCATCGCGAGACCCTCTACGTCGTTGACCGCACCTACAACATGCATCGGCCAATTCTCCTCTGTACGAAACCGCTTTGGGCACGCGTGCGACAATTTATAGAGATGCACATCCGCGACATAGCTCGAATGTAAACATACGGTTTGAGCTAGCGCGGCCTTCGGTGCATCGAAAACGAGAACAAGCCGACGTGGAGGTCGCGCTAAACGAAAATTCATTACCAGAAATGTTTTATTTCGTAGTTGTTAAACAAAGGCCTCGTTCGTGCCGACTCAACATCAATTAGACGTAAGATTATTATGAATCGACACAACATCCGGCTCCTACTTAGCTACGGCAAGGCACGTATATCATTCATAGTCCGCATTCCTTTCATTTCTTTGAAACTGGGTTATTTTAAGCTTGTCGCACTATGACCGTGCAATTGAAAATTATCGTTTACGGATTTGTTTGACATTGTTATTAATACATACGAGATCTGTACTCGTAACATTCACCAGCAGCGTCATGTCCACGCAACAAATGAATGGATACCATTATCGTTCACATTAAATACATAGTTTTGTAAATAGCTGATAAACTTAACATTTCTTAAACGGATACTTTTAATATCAACATTAATATTATATGTTTGCCCTTCAATGACAGGTATTATATTACATTAATAGGACATTATATTTTTAATGTATTAACTACATGGGTATTTTCTGAACAGGCTCAATCATAGCGAATTCTCGTTTGCCAATAATCCGTTGGTAATATTCATTTATTTACTATCGATAAATCGTATTATAAACATACAAATAGAATTATAAATGGACGTTCTAGTTCCATTAAAATCTTGACAAACCAGACCTATTTTAAAATTCGGCTATTTTTAGGTCATTTGAATTTTAATGAAACATGTTTTCGTACGTTTGAGAAAATTGATATTTTTTTTAAACCTACATGTCTAAACGTTACAACTTCACTTTAGACGAAAAAATCTAGATTTGACCAAATTAAAAATATTGCTCAACTTTTGAGATACCTCTATACAGCCCTGGATACATATCCAGGACCGTAAAAACCTGAATATATGTGAAAATACTATAACAAAACAAAACCACGACCGACCTAACAAACCGTGGTCCAACTCCAAAATAATGACGCGTTGCAGTCCGCCCGTGTGAATCGGAGGTGAGTACGTGTAGTTGTTGTTATAAACAGAATGATGAGTGCTGATCGTGAATCGGTCGTAGTGGTAAACAAGGCAGTCACGCTGTCGGCGCGTGAACAAACAAGTGGCGTGTCAGTGCCGCGCCCGCCGTCACTTATGTGTTCGGTTGTTTGCATCACACCTAGTCCTATCATACGCGACGCGACCGTCGCTAACGATCGTCGTTCGGCGATTTATCATGTATGTTATTATTGATAGCGCTTTCTATCAAATAAAAATACACAGTTTATAGATTACACATTTTACAGTTGCACTTAATTTGAACGTTAAAATGCATTCAAGCTGTATAGGAAAATAATTAACATTCCAATGTTGTTGATGGTTCAATATTGTTTACAGCTATTGTCAGTCATTTCACTACACGACGATAAAGATATACGTTATAACGAACAGTATCATAACAAAGTCGATGGACTAAATAAAGCATCGTTAAAAAACGTCCCTTCCCCCTTTTTCCTCTATATTTTTAAACGTCATTTTTTTAAATTAAATAACCTATGTCACTATGAGACGATTCTAATGATATGTCATACGTCAAAATCCGTGAAGCCGTTTGGGCTGTAGCGCGTGCCAAAGAATTGGGCATACATACAAACAAACATACATACATACACTCGAAAAACATTACTCCCTTCCGACGCAGTCGGGTAAAAACATAGAAGACTAGCAAGATTCCCGTGTGCATTCCACAGTGCACGTGAAAAGCGAGCGAAAGTGCGCACCTAGACGTAGTAGGTAGTAGTGCAGCGAAAGTTTATCAACACCTTACTCTTGCGACTTACGCGACCAATTTCAGCCACGTCGATACACACGAATTGATGAATGGCTGCGTGTTTCAATACGACGGCCTCGATATCGATGTACAATTGTATATTTATAAGATATTAATACTTCTCGGAACGTCCTCGAATAAGTCGAACAAAGAGACTGTTATAAATTCAAATGAATATAAACAAACTTGGAAAATGTCATATATAAATAATAATAATAATTAAAGCATCCAAGTCACGGTTCTTTGGCCGTGTTTTCTGGATTCTCCGTACACTGCCACACTTTCCTTACTCGGTTTATATAGGTATTTACTACGTACAACTACCATAATATTAATTAAATTTATGCAGAAAAAAATCATTTAATACCAGCTCAATCAATGTTTTCTTTTATACACGCGCAAATGATATAAGTAAAAGCATCAGTATTTTAATTTAAACGACACGGAGCACCTACAAGTAAATATAAATCAAGGCGCAAGCCGTTGACCTTACCTTAGTTGCTTTTGGCGAGGGCTGTTTCCCGCGCTTGGTGGAGCTCACTCCGAGAAGTTTAAGAATTCTGTTGGCTGCCTCTATCAGTGTGGCGCTACCCCTCGATCCCCTTTTAACTCTGATGGTCAATCCGCTCATTTCTACCCGCCACACACGATGTATGTTTACCGTTTATAGTCGTTTCAAACAGTCAAAACACAATCACAGTTCATGAAGCTTGCTTATATCGACTTCTAAAGCCTTTAATTTCACTAAAAATTAACTAAAATATTTAAGAACTACGAAATTTTCTATGGAATGCAATGAAATAATTAAATTACTACTAATAAATTACAATCGTCTACTAAAGTTGAGATATCGCGCTGAACACAACCGTTCGGTACGAGGGCGCGTTGCAGACTAAACTAGTTACAAACACGACGCTTGACGCAAGCGAGGCATTGACTACTACGTCCTCCCGCTCAGTAGACGGAATAATCGCACGGTCGCGGTACGTACCTATGGCGCTTGTTGGTGTAATCGACCGCCCCCCGCCGCCCGCTTCTGAGGGCCTCCGTCCTCCCCTGCCCCAGTACGTACCACAGCAATGCACTCTTGGTACACCTCCCTCCTACCCACGCCAATTACTACACTGATTACAATATTTTTAATTATACATATTATGAAATTTATATCTAGATAAACTTTATAACATCAAATATTTATAGGGATTATTACCTTCTTTATCTTGCGCACTTTATAACATGACAAAATACATAATAAATATGCTTAACACGCGAGACAATTAATATTCCATGGGAATCAAAATTTCCATTTATATTTTATCCCTAAAATTCATATTCGGAAAATTTTACATTGAAACGTATCTAAATAATTCTGCTGATTTTCAGAGACGCACACCTTAATTGTTTGTTTTTAATGTTAACTGTGTTATTATTCGTTTTGTAATATCATAAATGTGTCAATAAATGTTTTAAAAAGAGAAAATCAAAAACCACGTGCCATGCGGACACCACGTGATTCTGTTTTGAAAATTCCGTCGGGGGTATTAACAGGGCGCAGTGTCATGGCGGCGGCATGACGCAGGCAGCGTTATGGCGGAACGAGAACGGTGGCAGGGGGTGAGCAGGGGAGGGGTGCAACGGAGCGCGGGAAACGAGAACAAAATCAATAACATCAAGATGTGCCGCCACAACTGCACGGAAAGATATTAACGCATTTCTCGCGCCAACTTGGCCCTCGCACTCGCCGCTTCATGGTGCAGCATAAAAAACTCCAAAATGTTGGAAGCGGTTTTGACATAAAATTATATATAACTTTACTTCTCAAACGACACATAAGAACGATATTATAATTATTCCTCGCTGATGTTTTATTGCTTGAATAAGCAGAATTATACCACATCCAGCCATTTCGATGATATTAGATCAAAAATATTACGTAATATTACCTAATTGAGTAATCTTCAAAGCTTCCTTTTGATGGTACTAAATAATTTCATCTAATATAGATATTAATGGGGCTGTTGTTCAGAACCTTTATTTTATCGATGAGGGCTTAGACCTTTCTTAATATTATAGTAAAGTACACATTAATTAAAAAAGGAAATATTTAGACAAATACGTTCGGCCACTTGGCCTTAATAAAATCTGAAAATAGCTCTGGAATTTACGAGAGTAATATTACGACACAAAATTCACAATCGACGTGTTCAGTGGCTTATCAAAGTTGTAATCTATTCAATATTTTTTCATGTCCTTAAATTGATTTACTATCACGCCAGCGTCATCAAATAAACAGAACGCGTCATCAAAGCTACATTTGTTCATATTTTTGTACTTTTCCATGTATATTAACAATAACTCGACAAAGTACTTATACTAAGTTTACAATAGAATTTCGCTGCATTCTTAATGAATAATGAAAATGGACAATTTCTCGTAAAGTAATGAAAGGAGCGATAACGAAGGTTCGAACCGCAATATTGTTGGCAACACAATAGGTACGAAGCCTTCCATTTTTGAATGAACACGTGTCATGGTTTTTGTATAGATAGGAGAGTTTGGGCGAGTGCACAGCTGTCGCGACACGTGCGGCCGGCGCGCGTCGTGCACATGTGCATTTCCAGATACGAAGGCTTACTCGTTTGTAAATTGTAATCGATTCCAAAAGCCTTTAAGTAGGTTCTTCATTCGCTTAGTTTATAAAAAAAGTGATGAAAGGATAATATATTTTTTTGAAGCCGCCTATAATCACCCAGATAATATTTCGGGTGATCAAAGGACACAAATGAGTCACCACTGAATACCCGAGCAATATCACTTGGGTGATATTAAAGGTGGTTTAGCTGTTCGTATTAGACTCCACAGGGACTACAACTACACTTTTTTCTTACTATAATATTGCTAAGCGATGCTGTAAAACATGTTGAAGGCTTCGGGAAAGAAGCGAAGTCTAGTACTCCAATCCTATCTTGTTTTGACTAGAACTATGATATATGCAGCAGTATATTAAGATAAGGAGAAAAAAAGATTACACAAAGAACATAAGTGCCAGTGCGGTCACTGAAATGGAAAATAAAAAACATGCCATCTGCTGAAATGGTTTTTTTATTAGACATGGAAGAATTTAAGCTTGTTTACTAATTTCACTTTACTTAATTCCTGATCACTGCTCTGCTCTTCTCCGCTCTGGGTCTGGTTATTTACCCAGACCTAGCATAAGGGTATAAGTAGAAAGCTGTAAGTGTTGTAGATACATATAATAACGAGTTATTTGGGATATTACTTGTACGTATACTATCGCTGCGCCCGCATACTACACCCACGCGAGCGGGTTTTCCCTTTTTTAGATAGAAGCCCTACATGAGATAATATCGAGGAAAATATATCGCCGCTAAATATTTGTATGAAAAGAATAAAATAAAATAGAAAAATCAAAACATGTACCTATTAAGTAAGATACCATAGCTCACAGTTGTAAAATAAATCAATATAAAAAGGTATTTAAAAAAAGCTTTTACTCTACTGTATTTAATTCTACAAATTGAGCTCTTTCACTTGGCACCCATATTGGGTGGGTTGGACAAAAATATATATTCCGCCATTTTGTTGCGGCGGCCATTTTGAAATTACAACAATA
>DWNE01007884.1:0-11925 GCA_018249875.1 Cecropterus toxeus | reverse complement strand
AAAAGTGAGCCGGCAACCACACCCTTCCACCGAAACGCAAGAACTGCTTCACGCTAGAAATAGGTGTGGCGGTTGTACTTTCCCGGTCGAACTACATTGGTTCTACCACCTAGTAAATTACTTCCTGTCAACATTTCCAATTCTAAACTTGTATTTGATACTTTAATGCGTAAAGGAATATAAAATTGGTAGATTTTTAGGGTTCTGTACCCAAGGGGCAAAAACGGGACCCTATTACGAAGACTCCGTTTGTTCGTCTGTCTATCATTACGCTGTATTTCATGAACTTTGAACTAGACTGTTGAAATTTTCACCTGATGATCATTTCAATAATGTATTTCATTTTTGTTGCCGCTAAAACATGGAATACTAAACAGAATAAAATAAATATTTAAGGGGAGCTCCCATAACAAATGTAAGTTTTAAAGATGGTACAGAACTATTTTATTTCTATTTTCTTTATTGTCTTTTTTTATATATAAATACTTGTTTAGCAATTCGTTGGTAACTTAGTATCCAGGACAAACCTATGTAGGTTTTATGGGTATTTTTTAAATATAAAGAACATGTAACCTAACTCTTCATGCGCGAGTCCGACCCGCACTTGGCCGGTGTTTTACGTATTATATGACCAATATCGGCAAGTCTTCCTATCTGGGGTTAATACCAGATGTTTATAGGCGGCAGTGGTCTCCTACCACCATGTAGGCTGCAGACTCCTTTCCTAGATCTATATCGCACCTTTGTACTAGAACACAGCAAAACTCTGCACCATTGTTTTTAGCTAGAAACATATCTGGCGGTGTCTATTCTGGCCTCTAGAATCGACCCACATAGGGTTCGAGCGCCTTTAATATCCATATATACCAGTTATTCCCAAAGTGGTTCAGATGGACCCCCTAGGGTCCATGGGAGACTCGATCGGGATTTACGTAGGCGTGAATAAAAATTGGAGATATGGGAATGTAACAAATGTAGCAAAGAGGTAGTCCATCGAAACCAGAAAAAAAATTGAAAGGGATCTACGAGAAAAAAAATAGTTTGGGAACCTATGATATACATTATTTAAGGCCTTATATTTTTTATCAGATTGAAGTAGCAAACGAGTATGCACTCTATTTGATGGTGAGTGGTTACTGCCGCTCATGAACATCTGTAATTAATTTCATATATAATAGGGGTTCTATCTGAAGTCGATCACAGATGCGTATTCTCGAAGACTGTGATGGTCGCCTCATATATTAGTGAGGGAGGCAACCACTCCCTTCCAACGAAACGCAAGAACGTCACGCTAGAAATAGGTGTGGCGGTACCACCCCGGTCGAACCACCCTGGTTCTACCCTTTAAATTATTATTTCTGGAAAATAACGTTATTTGCCGTTTATTTCACGAAAAAACTCAATCTGTAGCTTCCAATGTCATTTTGGCTATAAACATTCAAATGTCGAAGGATCAATGATATCCCGTATTAATAATGTTCGTTGCCCTAAGGATATCACACATTAGGTATAATGGATGTCGTAAAGTATAATATTTGAGGGTTGGGGTACGAGATGACGCGCCGGATATTACCATCTATATGAGAGGCACAATATAAATTCAAGGTCGCATTACCATATTATTCTATCAATTGCCTTAAATGTATGTATATTCAAAATCAAAGGGGTTTGCAAATTGCTTCGGTTGTTAAACTTTTTAACTGCCTCCCGCTGATTCTGAATGTAAATGTGTATAGAGATATATTGCTTCCTTTTTTATCAGATTGAAATAGAGTACGAGCATGCAGTGTCTCTGATGGTAAATGGTTCGGCAGTAACCACCCATGAATCTCTGTAAGCAACTTCAAGTGGAATAGGGGTTCTATCTGAAGAATAAGATGGTCGTCACACATATAAATGAGCCAGGAACCACACTTTTCCACCGAGAAGCAAGAACGTGAAGCAGACGTTAAAAATATGGGTGATGGTGGTACCTCCCCGGTCGAACTACACTTGTTACCTGGTTTACTAGCACTAGTCCGCGGGTTCACCCTCTTTCAAAAAGTAACATGTCATTTGACATATATTTAACGAAAATTGTACATTGTCTACAGCTTTCATATACTCTACTTAGCATCGCAAACCAAGAAATAATGTTTGCAATCGCCTCGTTTCTGAGAATACCGTCAAAAAGTACCCGGCGCCGTGGAAGTCATGCCTATGGATTTCTTATCGCGATAAAACCCGGTGCTTGTCCATGGCGCTGTAATGAGAACTTCGGGATGTTCAACGGAATGCAGACGGATGCCTTTAAGAGCGTTGTTTTTTTGGCTCTACTCAGGTGAACGGTTGGGCTCAACGCACCTGGTCTTTACGACGGTATGCGACCAAACGAACCGCCTCCTTTCCGTGGTTGCTTAGCTGAACGTTTCGAGCTTCCAGTTTTAACGTTCGTGACCGAGAAAACCCCTTCTAGTCTATTCTAATCCTAGAACTACAGGTACCGTCTCCATAGGCCTATATATAAATTAAAGACAATACATTAATTTCAGTGAAATTTTATTAAAGTCAACCTACTCTGTCAATAATTAATTCAATTTAGATTTTCTTTTTTCCTCCTCTATTTTTTTAAACACAGATGTAACCTCAAAGCTAGTATATAAATAAATAGCTTTGTAGAAGACAATAGACATAATAGGATAACAGTTGAGACCTATTTTGCATGATTGCGTCAGAATAGGTCAGTTGGCATGTGGTTAGTATGGTAGAATGGATCAAACCCATTATGTAGGGTTGTAAACCCAATTAATCTCTATCAAGGCTATAGGAAACGAGCTTATTTTTAATTAACCACATGGTTTGCTTTCTAGGTCTGTATTTATCCCTGTAGTTCCGGAATTAGAATAGGGCTACGGTGCCTCTTGCTTGTTGTAATAGTCGAATAAAAATAGGCTTTTGGAATCACGCGCGGTAAGACTGGGAGCTGGAACTGACAAGCTAAGCAACCCTGGGCAGGACGATGGTATTACATACCGTCGCAGAGACCGGACGCAGAGAGACATGGTGAGCCCAGCTGCATCTGGGTGGATGAGACAATGCGCTCAGGGTTACGGTTGTGTCCCTTCGGAGATACCGGCGTAGCTCTCACGCTGGGCAGGGTACCTTTCGAAAGTTTTCCCTTCGGGAATAAAGTTTAGAAAGGCAGAACTTAAAGTTTGATTTTGCTCTGGTGGCAACCATTGTAATTTGTTTCATTGTAACATTAATATAGCACGTTTGTAGAGCCGACATCATATTGGTCTGACTGGAATGAGTTTTGGGTTCGATCCCGGCCCAGCCAGTTATCTGATCTAGTGCTAAGTGTTAGGTTATTTGTCTGTGTGTGTGTTTTGTGTGAATCCATGACACCTACGACAGGACAAAACTCCTGCGGGACAGTGAGTTTAACTAGTGTAAATCTTACTATACTAGGTTAATCCCACGGCCTCGGTCACGTCTATCACTATAATTAGAATCCTATGTATTAATCTAGGTCATAAACTAAGATACGACAAATATCTTCGAAATCTGACCAGTAGTGGTGACGTCTAAGAGTGACAAAGACATATATCCTTACGAACTTTTGCATTTAGAATATTAGTAACATTATTAAAAACTACAAAAGTATAGCGCGATAACAGTAATTTAGTCAACATTCGTAATTGGAAAAAGTACGAAAATAAAATCGTATTTTATTACAAAATTACTTTATCCAGTATCCCTGTTGACATTCGACCCAATCTGAGACAAAGTGAGCCGTCCAATATTAAATTTAATTCAGACCCAACTTAATTCTGTCCTTTAAATATTCAGCGAAATTCATTCATCAAAACCCACGGTTTGGATTATGTTATTAGAGAAAAAGTACACCCACTCTTCATAATTGTATTTTACAAGCTTTAATTTAACTTTACATTTGTACGGTTAAATTGTTGCAAGGAAGATTTACCATTTTTACCATACCATTTATTTGTACCATTTTTACCATATATTTGTACCATTTTTACCCGACTGCGTCAGAAGGACAGTAATGTTTTTTTGAGCGTATGTGTGAATGTATATATTTATGTATGTATGTTTGTTTGTTTGTACGTATGTCCATTTCTTTGCCATGCGCTGCAGCCGAAACGGCTTGACGGATTGTGACGGATTGTGTCATAACATAAAAGTATAAAAATATATTTGAAATGGTCTATTTACAAGCTTTCATTTGATATCCATATTGTCGTCATGAAATATCGTCCCTCTCCTCTTTCCTATTTAGAGGTGGCATTTCTAAAATTATGTAGCCTATGACAACTGAGATGATATGTCAAATGTCACACTCCGTCAAGATGTTTTAGCTGTAGCGCGTTTAAAAAAATACATATATACATACATATAATTATACAATTGAAAAATGTTACCATCCGTCTATCGCAGTCGGGTAAAAAAAATATATTAAAATGTCAAATGTCACTCTTTTCACTAATAAAACTCAAACAATGTTCGTTACCCAATCCATTACTTCCGAGCGCACTGTTACATAGTTAATTTAGCAAATTACTTCCATTTGAAACACTGGGCTGGTTACCTCTATTAGGGATGCTATTGTGAACAGTTAATTGCTTTGAAAGTGTGATTAGCATGCGCAAATATATTAAAGAATAGATTAGATCAGAGGTTCCCAATTTTATTTGGATATGGAACCTTAATTTATTATAGGTTTCGATACTCTATTAGATTTCGATAACTTTATTTATTTTGTAATATGAATATTTTCATGTTACGATTTGAAGAAAGAACAAAATATAAATAAAAATAATCATTTTAATGTAACAATACTTTAATGTGAAGAATGATATCTTCTGAAAGTTTTTCTTCTAATAGCGAGTGTTTCATTCGTGCAAGCCTTGATTCACAGTCTTGCATTCGTTTTATTCAGATCTTCGACAGAACGTGGAATTCCTATGCCCTTCTAGGAAACCTCAAGGTTCCGCGGTACAACATTTGGGAATCGCTGGATTAGATATAAATATATTAGAATTCTACCACGATTATAAGATTTTATTGTACAACTGTAGCAAATGGTACTCAGTTGTTAATGCATTGGTCAGATATACGACGGGTACCAGATTCAATTCCTAGCCAGAAATAAGTTTTATACCTATTAGATGTGTATTAAATGTTAATCTTTTTATAACGTGGAAATAACTATAAACAGGACGAAGATTATTCTATTTGTTTTTTTTTTATATGTTAAGAAAACATTTAAATAAATACCCAATTATCTAAAGTATAAATTCACATTCATTGTTCAATTTTAACTTTTTTTTTTATAAATACGAAGTAGCAAACGAGCAAGCAGTCCACCTGATGGTAAGTGGTTACTGTCGCCCATGGACATTTGTAAGCAACTTCATATAGAACAGGAACTCTATATCAAGTCGACCACAGATGCGTTGCTACTCCCGAGGACAGACATGGTCGCCTCATATAAAAGTGAGAATAATTGGATATTATTACAACAAACATCTATATGTTGCACTTATATTTTTTTAACTTCCTGAAACTTAATGTACGCCATCTAGCGGCACCGTTGAAAACTATTGTTATTGTTTGTCTTCACTTCCGGCTAGCGGTACTACCGTGTTACAGTTTCGTCTACCCTTGCATAGATGGCGTTAGTAGCAGCTTCGTATGGCTTGTTAGAAGCTATAAAAATTCTCATAGCAGCCACTAGGGGAAACGAGCTGTATTAACGATGAGGTTGTTTAATTAATATTATATATTTATTAAATAATTATAAATTGTTTGTTTATATAATAAATTGTTTGTGTAAAGAAGTGAAGTTACTTTTGAAATTCCTTTATGGGTTATTTTTGGAAAATGTCTATTTTTGTTTGTTGGAGAGTCTATTTTTTTGGCTTTTTAATGCGAACATGACATTTGTACGTCTTTTGTGTTTGTCTTTTGTGTCATTTTAGTCAAATAATTTTTGAAACTTTTTTATACATATTTTACTTCTTACGGCCAGGCAAATACATTTTAAGATTTAACGAAGTCATAGACCTTACAGTCAACCCGATTGTAAGTGCTAACTGTCATCCACGGACATTGAAAGTAATCAGACCTAGATAGAATTTAAATCGTATTGTTGTTAGGCAAGACACTTATTTTTTGTTTTAGAGGGAGAAACCTTCAAAACGTACCTGACGCCGTGGTAGCGACGCCAGGTGATCTAGGCTGTCTTTGGAGTTGCGATGAGAACTCTCAAAAGTTACACAACCGGAGTCCTCTGAACGCATTGCCCCATCGGACTCTACCCAAGTAAGAGGCTGGGCCCATGGCATCGTTTGGTCTTTACGGCGGTACGCGACCATACTACCTTCCTTCCCGGGGTCACTTAGCTGGACGGTTCGAGCTCTCACTCTTCCACCCGTAGCCCCGGAAGCCCCTTTTAGTCGCCCCTAACGACAGACGGGGATACCGTAGCCCTATTCTGATCCCGGAACTACAGGGACGTCCTATGCAAGATACTGTCTGTCTTTTCCATTGGAAATTAAAATAGAATCGAATAAGAAAAGAAAAATTACAGCTAAAACATATGGAAGGATGAACATATTTATTCGAAAGGATCCCACTTAGTTTTCTGAAGTAGCAACGTAACCAATCTCAGATGAGATTTGGTTTAATCTTATTTTAATTACCCACAAGTTTTTAATTATTATAAACATAATTATTATTAATATAATTATTAATTATTATAATGGCCTTTTTACAGGTACGTATACGACTTTCACCACCGCATAGCTGTCATTAGTCATGGGATCGTCACCATCATCACCATCCTTAAATAAGGCGCCGAGTGGTAAGTGTTTATTCCTCATTATAACACCTAGATGTATGATAACAAATCATTAGAATAAATTCGTAAATATATGTAATTTTTTTGTTATTTTACGATAAAATAATTTATTTTAATACTGTTAAAACATGTTTTATAAATCATTCAAATTGTTTTTATACCGTGTATATATTTTTAAAAGTAAATTAAAAAATATTTAACACTTTGTTCTAATAAAATAATAATTATTATAATGTTACGTTATTGTGAAATCAAAATATTACGCTAATTTTAATTAAGTTAAATATAGTGAACATATCAACTTTAACAATTCTATCGTATCTTACTATGTAGTATATGATGTATTAAAGAATCTTACAACTTACATTAAACATATAAAAGTCATATAAATATTTGACCATAATTCCAAAATAAAGCAATAGATACTTCTTCAGACCTCCCGCAATTCCTCATGTTCTCGCTTGTATTAACTTATGATAAATAAATAATATGTTAAAAATATAATAAAAAACATATATAATAATATATAAACAAATGATATGATGATAAAAAGTAATACCAATAATTGTAGTGATTTTAAATCAATTTTAATATGAATTTATTGTAATTTACCCTTGCTATGATTTTCATCGAAAAACAACTATCAAAATATTTATTGAACATAATAATAAATTAAATGATACGGTGAATAAGAATAAAAAATACGTACTGGTTGCAACCAGTAGTTATATTCATACGTACAGGTATATTCATACAATGAGTACATCGTTAGATGTGACACATGATACAACATTTTTTTTCGTGTAACCTTTTTCTCATCCATAATCTGATAACAAACTTTGCTCCAAAAATATACAAGGTTGTGGAAGGGTTTTGGGTACATCAATTTTAACACATCGATCGGCGAATATCGTTCAAGGAGATTGGGTAATAAATCCTTTTGATGGGTTTTGTTGACACTATCCTCCTGATGTATTTCCCAAACGGTATGTTACGGGGTTTTTCCAAAATAGGACAAACATCTCTCCTTCAAGGCGGTACTTACGCAGTTTGTTGTTATTGTCCTTAAGCGTTGTGTCTTAGGTTTTGGTTTATTTATAAAGATGTACCAAGTGAAGTTTATCACGTAAACAATACCTACATATAATCTTAAGTGGTTTTATAAATCCATAATCGGTGGTTATATAAATCCATAATCGGTAATTCGATGAGGCTTATAGGTATAAGGGCTAAAGCAAAAATTTTGTCATTTTGACTGTTTTATGGTAGATACGATGCATCTATCATATCGATAACATATATTAGTCATTAAATATAAAAAAATGAATGAGAACACAATTTTTTTATAAATTTGAAGTAGCAAACGATCATGTAGTTCACCTGATAATGAGTTATCACCGCCGTCCGTGGATATCTGAAGATAGCTTAGTTAAATCCGTGTTATATTAATAGGGATTTAATCTGAAGTCAATCACAGATTCATTGCTGCTTCTGAGGAAATGTTCGCCTCAATAGAAATTTGCTTCGAGATAATATTTAATGAACTAAAGTGAAGTAAAGACTGACTGTTACGTCAAGATAATTATAAATTTAACATAATTTCATTAGTTTTCTTCTGATGAATTTCTAGTCATATAGGCAAACAGACAGACAAAAGGTAGAAAATTCTATTATCATTTATTCTTAGTCCTCCAAAACTATATTGCAAATACATATATAAAAATTGCAAATACGCGCTTTTATTTTTTTACGTGTATGAGTAGGTAAATTTTGACTTCCCTAAAATCTGCATGAGCATAATTTGATAGACTTATGATTAAAAGTCCCCGTGTTGATAAATAGTTTTCAATCCTGTATGTATTAAAAATTTATTTTGAATTGGTAATATTTCCTTTTAGATTTTATTTTCATTTTTTTTATCGATTGAAGAACAGCTTTCCATCGAAACGAAAAAATTGCTTCACATTGAAAAAATGTGTGGCGGCGGTAACTTCCCGGTATAACTACACTAGTTATACTATTTTATAAAGAGTTTTTGAATAATAGCAGTAACTTCGATAATCTGAAAATCACATCATAGCTTAGGTCATTAGGGTTGCCTGTCATAAGAGGCGACTATAAGGGGGCTTACGGGGTTGTGACAAGAGAGGGAGCTCGAGCCGTCCAGCCAAGAAATCCTGGGTAGGACGGCGGCATGTAAGGTCGCATGCCATCGTAAACACCTGATGACACGGTGAGCGTAAATGCTCACCGGGAAAGAGCCCGAAAAAGGGATCGCATTCGAAGGACTCCGGTTGTTTTCCGTTAGAGATCCCAAGTCCTTCGCGCAGCGTTGAGGACGGCCATCGGGGTTTTTAGTGCGGTAAAAATCCCACATAACTCAGCGTTGCTCCCACAGCGTCGAGTAACTTTTGAAGGTTTCCCCCTCGTTACAAAAAAAAAGGTCATTAGGGATCCATAGACATAAAGTACTAACTTTAAACTCTTTAAATGCTTTCTACACTCATAGCCCCACAGTAGGATTTTCTCCTGTGTCGTGGGTGCCATGGGCACGCGAAGACGAATACACAAACACCGAGATCAAGAACAGAAATCTAAACTCGTCTTTCACATATCTGTCTGGCCGGGGATCGAACCCGGGACCCACTGCGTGTTAGACCGGTATGGTGACCGCTCCGTCACGAGGGTCATCATTACTACTATTTTGATAGTCTTGATATCCTATTGTTGCTTCCATTGCGTCACTTATTACGTTTCCATTCGGTTAGTTCATGTATGTTTGGCATCTACGTACTTTGCATAGTGGTTCGCTGAATTTGAGCATCGTGTTAGTATTGTACTATGTGGTGTGCATTGGAGTATAAGGTTTCAGATAACTAGCTCTCGTAAGTAAACGGCAATACAAATTAAACATTAAACGTCGTTGCATTTTTAAATTCTGTAAACTTGGTTTGATCGTTGATGTCTTTTATACGGAAGCTTAAGTTTTTTCAATTTGTAAAAATTTGAGAATGTTAAATTTATGCAAAAATAGCTTAAATTTACACATTAATTATATAAAATGCAAGTAACAAATGCGCATGTAGATAGCTGACGGTTAGTGGCCACTGATGTCCAATTACGCCAACCTCAGTTATAAGCAGAGTTTTACCTTTTTTTGTCACGAGGGGGAATTCTTCAAACACCCGACGCTGCGGGAGTAACGCTGGGTGTTGTGAAATTTTTGCCGCACTAAAACCCCCCCGGTGGCCGTCCTCAGCGCTGCGTGGAGGACCCCGGGAACTCCTACCGAACATAACCGGAATCCTCCGAGCGCGATGCCCCTTTGGGGTCTATCATTTATGCTCACCGTGCCATGTAACATGCCCGGTGTTTATGCGACCACATATGCCGCCGTCCTTCCCGGAGTCACTTGGCTGGACGACTCTAGCTCAAACTCTTGCCTGCGACCTTTTAGTCGCCTTTTACGACAGGTAGGACTCTAGCCCTATTTTGGTCCCGGAAATACAACAGAAATAAGGGTAACGGTAAACAAAACGCAATGAAAACGTCGTAAATAGGGGACTATTATAAGGGGACGTATATAAATATCATAGCGCTATTGAGTTATTCAGGTTCAGGGATGGTATGGATATGATATTTCGGATCTGAATACGGATACGGATATGGGAATAATATGATACCGGTTTTGAAAACGGTTAAGGATTTCGATTTCGTTAGATTCAGATAGTTTCGACAGGTGGTATAACCAATGTAGTTTGACCAGGGAAGTACCACCGCGACACCTATTTCTAGCGTTGAGCAGTTCTTGCGTTTTGGTGGAAGGGTGTGGTTGCCGGCTCACTTTTATATGAGATTTCAATATGTAAAAAATGACATTTTTTTAAACGCTTTTGAAAAGACGGAGCACCACTAGTATCAACTAATAAAGCCATTGTAATGCTTATAGAGACTACTGTAAACATAATACTGACCAAAATATTACATACTTAATATTCGATTCTATACAAAAAGTTGAAGAATGAAGTGCCTATTCATCGTTGGCAATTGACCAATATGATTGACCTTCGAGAGTTGTTCTACTTAAGGGCCTCATCATAATGGCTTTAAAAGGCACAACGCATCACTTGTTCTTCCAACATGTGTCAGTTAATTCTATTATTTAATATTACACCTTAACCCACTTGACTCCGAGCAGAAACGCGCGATCCAAATCGTCAAGGATCCAAAGATCACCGAACCGAAACCGTTGAGTCTGCGGAGGGACATAGGCTCCTTCAGCGTGTTTGACCGGCTTTTCAACGGTGAATGTTCGAAGCAAAATTTTGACTACGTCACCATTTCTCGACCGCACCACTCGCCGAAGGATTATGTTCCATCCGCACCAACTGGACTAGTGGCGGTCATGCGCGGCGGATTTGCTCGTGTTTTTGCCACGGACGTGGAAGTTGTGGAATGAACTTATCTCTGAGGTATTCCTAAAGCACTATGACATAGGGCTCTTCAAAAAAGGTTTGATTAGAGCTCCCCTTCAAAGCCGGTGATGCCGTGCATTGGCGACTGTCCTGGTGTTGTAAATGACCATAGGCAACGGTGACTACTTTATATCAGTATCTATTATATTTAGGGAAAGATGCTGATGTAATGATGACTACTGAGATATCCATGTTCTGAAAGCATCTGTTTTCAGGAAAAGACAGAACACCGAAACATCCACCGAACAACTACGGTAAGGATGAATCTCCTAAAGAGATCACAGGCACGCGCTAGGCTGCATTATCCTGGACTTTCACGTTTCGGTAGACCACTGGAGCGGTTCAGCTCTATGCCCTCCAGACCTTGCTGTGCAGCCGGCAGCCCTAGGATCGGTGGGCTTGCCCATGCAACTGATTTAGTGATACAAGGGCTTTTGATTAAAAAGCGAGGACAAGCGACAGTTTTGTGTCTCTATCCGGCCCGGATCTAGGAGGGGGGGGGGGGGGGGGGGGGGTTTTTCCCTGGGGGGGGGGGGGGGGGGGGAGGCATCGTCAATCCATTATTGTGCCACGGCGGGGCCGGGG
>DWNE01007883.1:0-11925 GCA_018249875.1 Cecropterus toxeus | reverse complement strand
GAACTAAGTTTTCTGTTATAAGTGGTGGTTCTCTCTGGTGGGAGAACCAATGTAGTTCGTCCGGGGGGGTCCCACCGCCACACCTATTTCTAACGTGAAGCAGTTCTTGCGTTTCGTTGGAAGGGAGTGGTCGCCGGCTCACTCATATATGAGGCGACCATATCAGTCTTCGAGAGTAGCAACGCATTTGTTATCGATTTTAGATAGAACCCCAGTTCTTCATAAAATTGTAAGCAATTTTATAGTTGACCATGGATGGCAGTACCCACTTACCTTCAGTCAGTCATCATACTTCAATATGATAAAAAAAAAACGTCTGGGTGTTCATGAGTATTTGTTTTTGTTAAACACAATAGCACCCAAGATATATGAAAAAGTTTTAGTGTGGGACTACGGTTGTAGAAAACGCTATTTATTGAGGTAGCTAAAAGCTAGTGATAACTTTCTGATGTTATTTAGGTACTCGTAGTTTGTTAAAGATATATATTTTTACAGACAACTTTTATTAACTTTACAAGTCTCCAGTATTATTAAAAGCCCTAAAAGCATTCATGAAATATTTGAGATTAATCTTACAATATAATACAAAGCCACAAGATATATTAATATAAAAAATTCAATAAGCAATGCAAACTTAAACCAGAACAGAGGAAATAAACAAAACATGACTTACATAGATTTCTGAAACAAAATGGCCGTGCACGAAGCCTTTACGTATCTAATTCAATTTGCACGAGACGGCAGCAAGTTGTCCTATCCCTACAGTAGGCCGAAACAAGACTCGTGTAATCCCTCAAATCCAAATTAGATTTTCTTTCAAAGCCCCGCACTATTCACAGGTTTCCGGGGCTGGCTCGACGCCGCGTCGACGCCGATCCAGTGGCTCGATCTCAATCCGTTCCTCCACTTAATTGGAAAAAGAACAGACGGTGCTTCCCTCCGACACGTTCAATAAGTTTAGATAACACCAACTGTCTCGATTCTATTACAATATACGAAAGTGATGCTATACAAGGGACAATAATAAAATACAATTGTGCACATAATACAACTACGTATAAAATTAATGTAACGCATTGTTTTGATTTGTTATTGTAATATATAAGTAGGAAAGGAGCTGGCAGTTCACCAGGTGGGACCACTATCGCAGAAGAAAATCTGTTCAAGCCTAGACAGAAATAGTCCTGCCTAGGGTCGGTCACAATCGAGCGCACCAGACCCGCCACACCCTTCAAATAAAATCACAGCAGCGTATACACTGCTCTAATTAGGTATAAATTTTATCTTTCAACACCCTTTATATACTACGAAATTCTACTAAAAACCTAAATCACAATTTTTATCCTACGTCAGAAGAAGGGTAATTTTTTTTGGATCAATAAAGATTATGCATCTATATTTTATGCTTGTTAAACATCGAGTACAAAAATAAAGATCTTCGACAACGAGAAACAATGAAATAAAGGGGTGCGATAGTAATGAATAGGCTTTACAAATATTGGGCCAGATTTAACAAAGTGTAAGTCGATAGCGAGACAGGCGATGTCGCGTGCTCGAAGCCCATGAGCCAAGAAAGCACGCACTCGATTTAGACATCATATACAAAGTACACAAGTAAAATTAAACATTTCATTAAAATAATATGTGCCGGCCCATTATAATCCATATCGGTACGGTTACAGTTAGCATTTATTAATTGGACTACATTCTCATTGTTACCCACTTAGATTAGATCTAGCGATATAAACGAATACTATAGGCATTAAAACTCAACCACCTTTTAAATGTAATATCATGACAACCGAAGTATTAGCGACTGAAAAGTGATTGACGATTTTAATAAAAGCGCCCTAACGGCCTTCATTTTATATCACGTACATTAATTTAAAAATATGCGGACTCAATATAAGTATACGAGCATCATTATAATATTAAGAAATGCATGCTCCTAAATTGCGTTCAGAATAAAAAGAGGTCCGAAATTGAATTTTCATTAAAGCATTTTATGCTGAACGTACAGTCATTAAATTAAAGGTAATACTACCGTAGTAGAGCGGCTTTAGCGGCACTAATACATATTTGTACCTAATAACAACAGAGTTAAGCATTGATGAGGTTTGAAGAGATACTTATACGAGGCGTTCCAATTTAGTCCTCAGTAATAACAACGCATATGCGGTCGATCACAAGTAGTACATTTAATCTTATCTGGGGTAGATTAGAAATGCCCATAGGCAATAATGTCGGCTTTTCCGCATGTAGCAGCACGGTTTACTTTTTATGTGGCGACCATCATAGCCTTATTTAGGATTGGTAACGTACCTGTTGAGAGCCTAATCTAGGGGGGGCAAGCCGGGGGCTATGGCAAGGGCGGCAAGTTCAGAGGGCGGCAAATTACAACCTTGCAAACGAATGCGCAACTCATAATTTAACTTTGACCATTGGGGTGCCTAGTCAGCAGGAACCCTTGTCACGTACACATTTTAATGACCACCAATTATTGGACAAGTGATGGCTGAAATGATGGTAAGAAGAAATTCAAGCGGACAGGTGCGGCATTCTTAAGTTTTTGCCCCGCCTAAAAATAATTAAAACATGCGGGGCTGCCTGTTGACTTCAGATAAAACCCTTGCTCTAGTGGTGCCGGCAGTGGGCACTTACCATTAGGCGACAGGATACTCGTTTGCTACTTCAATATGATAAAAATGTAGATTGTTTACTGATTAATAAAAAAAACATCCGTAATCTATATAAAAATATCACAATAAAAGGGAGTGATGTAGAAAATAGACGCGATATTTGCCAGCAAAGGGCCTATATAAAATATTAATTTTAATTTTTCCAATTCGACTGAACAATCTGTATTGAAAATACGCGTTGGACAACCTCCCCAAAGAATTAAATTGAATATGAAAGGAAATTACATATGCCCATATTGACGCCCGTCTCTTGTCCCAATCGAAATTTCCTCTAAAAACAATGCCAAAACGGAAATTAAGCCGATATTTTAGATATAACTCTACGCGTTTGTACGCTTAGAGGAAATTATATTAAAACTTGTTTAGGCATGAATCTGTATTAATAAAATATTGGAAAAACATTTTACAGTGTGAATAAAACAAGAGTAAAGAACAAGCAGTGAAAGCTTAGTATTTTGAATGGTTCTCTCAATCTGGGGTTCCCATGTTTCGTTTTACTAAATAACACTTAAAATTTTTTTGGTAGTTATAAAAAATAACTGCAATAACATTGGCAGAAGAATTTTAAACTTAAATATTCGTATTTAAGTTCAAAATTGATTAATAATAGAACATCTGTTACGGAAACAATCCGACACTAACGGATAATCCGAAATAATTACTTATCCGAAACTGGTATAATATTATTCCCGTATACAGATCCAAAATTTCATATCCATATCATCCCCTATTTTTACCCGAATGCGTCAGAAGGAGGGTAATGTTTGTCGAGCGTATTTATGTATGTTTGTTTGTATGTATGTCCATTTCTTTGGCACGCGCTACAGTCCAAACGGCTTGACGGATTGAGACGTATGATATATCATTAGAAACGTCTCAGATTGCATAGTGACATAGGGTATATAATTTTTTAAAATGGCGCCTGGAAATAGAGGAAAAAGGGGGGAGGAACATAATCGTCAAGTCGTAATAGTAAAAAAATCTTTTTACTATTACGACTTGACGATTATGGGTATCAAATAAAAGCTAATAAATAGACCTATCTAATCTTTCTGTAATTAATTTATTTGACTTTTTTTGACAAAAAACTCATATAAGCATTAAATTAAATTTATATCATTATGAACAAATTTCTTTTTAAGCAGTCGGGTTTATTGTTTTTAATGTTTTAATGATTATTCCTCAAACGTTTGAGGCCTTACCAATCCACATTTGGACAATGACTTTCACACTCTGAGAGACATTCCCAGCAGTGGGTTTTAATGGGTTCAGTATGTCAAATATTTTATTACTCACAACAAAATATTTCATGCACGAATCATAACCACCACTCAAAATTCCACTCAGTATTCATGAAAAATGACACGACTTAACTTATTTAATGCGCATGTGACAAAAATGAATATATGCAAAATTTCACACTACTCGTACGTAGAGGCATATAAAAGTTTTACTGATACGTAATTTTTATGGTTCGATCATAAACCTCACATTGTTCCACTATAGGTTTTAGTCTCTTTTCAAAATAATAAGATTTAAGCTCAGAAAAGCGTTGATCTATAGACTTTATACTTCTTTGAGAAAATCGCATTGCTTTCAATTTATCTATACAGTAATCTAATGTTTTCATATAGTATTATACAAATGTAGTTTACTAATTTTTAATACGCATATGACTACTAATCTTAGTGGTAATAAAGTTAAATGAACCACAAACGTAACCCTAATTATTATATGACAGGTATGGAGGATATAGTGATGATAATAATTGCAGTAAATTGGTGACGATGATAAAGCATAATAAGTATTAAACTGTGGGCTCCGGTTTAAAGAATATTATAAAGAAGACACATTTATATGTATAAGACTTTTTAACTTTCCAACTTTTAATGGATCGTAATCGTCATCAAGCATGGGAGTCCAACCTCAGATAGAACTCCATCCAATTTTGAGCGGATTATATTTGTCCATGAGCTCAAATTGGTAGTTATCTGATGGCAATTTGAACGACACCATGCCCGTATGTTTCATTTACAGTATAAAAAATCAGGTCTATACGGCAAAATGACCATGCGTTCCGAAACAGATCTGTCTCTAACTTTAAATTAAGTACCAAAGTCAGCAAGATCAACACTGATTCCCTATTTTTCCTGCTCCCGCAGATCCTGGTATGAAGAGGTAAGTATTTCTAAGTGGCTGGAGTTTGTCGCTTCGCCGGAAGTCGTTCGACGTGACGAACTCTGAAAATATCGCCGGATTGTATTGCTTCACGTCAAAATCACCCACTAATCTTTGCTATATGCTCTTAATATATATATATGAACGTAATCTACTTTATAAAAACAAAACTTAAATATTTTTGTTATGATTAATAAAAGATTTACATCCATCCATCAGCCTTTCGAGGTCCATTGCTGGACATAGCTAAACGGCGCCACTCCAACCGGTGGAGTTCTTTTTGAATCTAATCCTGTGCCTTTTGAATCTAACGGTTCCCCGTTGTCTTCTTCAGGTCAAGGGATGTACGAACATATACATATATACATGTAATTTATACAAGGAATTTTAACAAGTTGACCATTACATACCGAAGCAATACTGTACATTTTTAGTTGTAAAATTGCTTTGTCTCTAATTTGTAAGCTACGTGATTAGAAGTGACTAGAGTTCGGCGCCTCGCCGAAAGTCGATCGACGTGACGGACGCTTGGAATGACATCGGATCGCGTTACGTCGCGTCAACGTCACTCACTGATTCTCGCTTTATCCTCTATAGATGCACAGGATATTGCTTTACGTGAACGTAATCTACTTTCTAAAGGCAACGCTAGAACATTTTTTCCTTATGAATAACTAAAATATTTAAGTGTTATTTACACTATTGTTTTACGAAGCAATACTTTACATTTATAGTAGGAAAATTGATTTGTACTCAATTTGTAAGCTTAATCTTTTCGTTGCAAGATATATAACAAAGCAGAGTCGGCACGAATAACACTGATTCTCAGCTTCCCTGTTTGTAAAAGTCGTGTTATGGAGAGGTAAGTGATTGTAAGTGGCTGGAGGTTGGCGCCTCGCCGGAAGTCGTTCGACGTGGCGGACGCCGGAAGTGACGCCGGATCACGTCAATGTCACCCGCTGATCCTCGATTTATCCTCGCAAAGATGCACAGGATATTGTTTTACATGGTGGTAATGTAGAATGAAAAGATTTTTATTTTTTTTAATAATGCCACAAAAATAACTGCGGCTATTTTATGTTCCATTGCTGGGCACGCGTCCCTTACAACTGAGGGCAGGCCTGAAATGCAGTCTAGTACGCTCGATAAATGCTGATTGTTGGAAGTTACGGATTAGTGCCCAACCTTTATCAGATGTTTCTTAAACAAAACGATTTATCGGCATCCTATTTTAACACACGTGCCCAACAATTTTACATGCTCTCAGAAGCAAGGAAACACGCATAACTTCTTGACACTAATCACTCATTTTACTTTTTACCAATTTAGATATAACTTAACTTTTTAGATCGGAGATTCAGAACAGTGTACGTTTTTGCTTCATTTAAATACTAGCTGATTTTTGCCTAATTTGGTCATGTTAAACATAGTGAAGAGTATCGTATGTGTTAAGTGGTCATAAACTATCTAGGTGCCAAATTTAGAAGAAATCCGAGTAATCGTTTTTTGCGTCAAAGAGTACCAAACATTCATACATCCTCACAAACTTTCCTCTTTATAATACTTAATAGGTACTAGATGCATAATTACACGTGACACCTGTCTAGAAATAAAGCGTGATTTATTTTGGACAAATTCAGCACTACATTATTGTATTATAAGCACTACATTTATAAATGAACGAATACATCGATGATTTATTCATAAGCTATTGCTGAAACGTTAACGCACATATTCGAAAACGAAAATCTGAAAGAGTAAACAAAATAGGCTTTATTTTAAATATATTTATGTAAATTTAAACATTTCATAAATATTAACTGCATTATAAATTGATAACAAAAACCTGAGATGTTGGGATCTTGTTAAGTGATTGTAAGCGACTAAAAGCTGGCGCCTCGCCGGAAATGCCGGCAGATCAGATTTCATCGGCACACGACACTTGTAGGTACAAGGTAGAAGCAATGAAGCCTTTGTACCTAATAAAGTAGAACTTTTTTTTAACAGAACCTTCCTTAGGTGATTTAAATTTCTGATACTAATTAAATTGACTATAGCGTATATGCACACAAAGTACTTTTTGATGATCTATTTATCATATAATAAAAAAGGTAAACGTATATACATCTAATTCACGAACTTAAGTATCAGACCAGATAAATTCATGAATTACGAATGGCCGAGCCCGGAATCCACAAAAACAATTAAAACACAAAAAATCTTACATAATACTTATAATGATTAAATGGATTATGAAAGAAGATTATGAAAGGTTACAATATAAAGAATTTCTTATCTTCCAAGTTTCTTAATTTGTTTAAAAGGTTTAATAAAACCAGCATTAGGTAAGAGATGAAACAATTTGGCAATGGAAAATAAAGCAATAGCAACCAAGCGCATCGTCGTTTTAGTGCTTCTCATGACTATTCCCTCAACCCTAACGATTATTCCCTCCATTGTGAGATGTAGCGCCGCTGCCAAGACCTACGAAGAAAGAGCTAAACTTACAAAAGTTTCCGACTTGTTCAAATGGCCGGCTTTTGTTAGAGCAACTTATTGTTCGGGACAGATTGTGGGGATCAGCGTCTTGCTCTCGTCGCCCGTCGTGTTCCTACTGAACACAAAACATGTGTATTACAAGTTAGGCTTTGCTTAAACTTACGCCCGTCTGTTGGTTTCGTGATTTGCATGCTAATTAAAATCATAAACGCTTTCTACACTCGGGCTATGAGTGTAGGATTTTTCACAGGATTGATCACAGTAGGATTTTCTCCTGTGTCGTGGGTGCCATGGAAACAAAGCGAATACACAAACACCCAGACCCAGAACAGAAATCTAAACTCATCATTTATATTTCTGTCCGGCCGGGGATCGAACCCGGGACCCACTGCGTGTCAGACCGGTATAGTGACCTCTCCGCCACGCGGGTCGTCATGTTATGTGACTATATATTATGTGACTTTGGAATGAAGAGAAATGTATATTCATAAAATAATTAAATTACATTAAAGACTGGGATTAAAGATAAATTTTGATTTTACAAAAATAATAATACAATTATCATATTTTTTTCTATATTTATTGTACTAACCTTAATCTTAACTTCATTTATCTTCAACTTCATTCAATCTTTTATTTCATTTAGCATTAATCAAGTTGCTTTAAAGGTTATTATAATTAAAAGTACGAGAATAGTTATATCACTTTTAGAAGGTTTTAGTCAAGACATTTAGGTATTGTGTTACCTATTCACGTATGATTTACACTAGGACGTAGTTTCAAAGTGCGTCGCGACGTCGCCGTCACGGCTCGGTTAATCACTACAAAGGAACACCAATCATGGGTAAATAAATAATATAAAATACAACAACCTTCTTACGTCGAAACGACCTAAACTCAAATTCCGTGCCTAAAATTAAGGCTAATTACAAGTATTCATAAAGCAATGTTATTATTTTTAAACGAGGTTAAAAAATAAAAGCGTGTTTGTTTTGCATAAAAAGCAGAAACAATTTCGTTAACACACGAAACACGAATACGATAACTGTTACAACGAATGAATTCCTATTTTTCGTTCGTGTGCAAAAGTGATGCCTTCATACCTATTACTGAAATATGTCGCAATATATCCGGTAATAACGAAATAATATGTTTTGCAAGATAGAATTCATATTTCATAAGCACTCATACACAGAAGATATTGCTGAGAAAATGGCACTTTTTCTTTATATCATAGTAAAGATAAGACCCCGGTTGATAGGAAGGGGGGCCTTACTTCATGTCAGCCTCCTTTAGATTCATTCCCTCACATTTGTGTCACACTATATTTCACGGACGAAACAAATGAACTTTATATGCATGGAGACAAACGGATTTTATTCGAACGTATATTGGAATACACGGAGCGCGGTAAGCGATGAAATTAGGTAGGTACTACATTTTCACGTTCCATTTTAAATATGTATTTTTTTAAATACTTTTATACATACATATGGTACATAGGTACAATAGTGCAATAATAAAAATATATTTTTAGCCTTTATATAACTTTAAAACACTATTTTGTACTATATTTTATAAGTCCTATCTACCCAGAGACCCCATTAACAGGGTACATTGAGTATCATTACGAATTCAATAGTTGGTTCCAGCATCTGAAGTGTTATGATGATCATAAAAAACTCATTCGCGCTCCTGCTTAATAATAGCCAGGTTATAACCGCAAGACAGAGTTTGTTGATTGTAATAAAAACTTAAAATTAGACACAATATTTTACATTTATGTCGTAATTTGGCGTACGCCGCTCAAAAAACAGTCAGGAAATCTGTTGAGGTCGTATTAACATAACCGCTTTGTTAAATGGAGTCGAGATAATTTGTGGACAAAGTTCGGCCTGTAATACCTCGCAAATTGCCGGATAAGACTGTGTGAGACAACTGTTAGTTTTAATTAAACTGCTGGTTACGTTCGCGGGAAGTCCTCGAAACGAGAAAATTATTCTAATCTTATAAGCCTGTCGGTGTCCCGGAAACTTGGCAGAAATTAATATCATGCGGGTGGGTCCGCACCGGCTGGGATATAAGTAAATATGTCCGTAAAACGGGCTAAAGTAGTTTTAGATATTGCTATTGCTGGAAATAATAGGAATTAAGAATCGCGAAATTGGTCTGGGCGATTCAATTAAATAAAAACTATAAGACACGAAATAGCGACAAAGAGATAATCTCCAGTTTCAATTTGAGAAACGGCGGATGAAGTGTCTTGGGAGAAGTATTTCATTAGACGTAGGAAGCAATTGGCGAGCGGTCCGGCGAGCACCTGTGCCGTGCTGCGGCCGCGAGGTCCCACCACGTGCCGCCGGCGAACCTAAATGCGAGACGGGGCATTCCTTTATTATAGTGGTAGAATCAGGCAAATATTAAAATATCATTTCCAAGTATAAATAGTTCTTTAGTTTTTCTTTCATTTGGAGTAATATATTAATACATACATACATTTTAAAGCCAGTGTTGTTCTAACATTCTTAAATTTTTTCACGTCATTAGGTTTAGTATTTACTTAGTGATAAGTATCATTAAACTAATGCACTTAATACAAAAAAAAAACGTTAGCCTATTAGGATCTTCGCAGGTTTTGAATATATTTAATTTACTTTTTATGGTTATCTATTGACATACCTGCTCAACAAATCCAATACCACCAGTCTGGAAAGTTGTTTGACGATCAAAAATATTAGAATTCTCAACTATAGAAATACTTCGTTACCCAACACTACAAGTCAATTGAAAGTACCCACCAACAGATTGTCTTACAGGCTTGCTGCAGAATTATTGCTAGCGTAGTTCAGTCGGACCGCTTGTCAAACTTTGGTAATTTAACTTCAAAACAGGTTTCTGTCGGTATACTATGTCTGAAAATTTGTTTAACCACATCTGAGAAATGCTATGTGACATTGACAATTTGTGGTTTGAGTATCTAATCTCTACCGCCTACCATTATTACGTTTGGAGATGTCTATTTTTAATGTGTTTAGCAAAGCTGAAACAAAGTTTACAGTTGCTAGTAAGTTTACAGATACAGTTACAAAGTTTACAGTTTCAAAATTCAAATACGGATAAAGACCAGGAAATATAAGATCATATACTCGGAACTTACGGTAACATATTTGATATTTGCCTGAACTGGATGAAGAATCAGACCCGTTTGCATTCGAAGAACATGTTTAGTGAAATTTATTTCAAATGCGAAGTCATTCCAATATGAAGATAAATTCATAATTATCTACCTTTTTTGTAATATTAAGGTAGCAGGAACGCGCAGTCCACCTGATGGTAAGTGGTCACAGCCATCCTGAAACGTCTGAAATCAACCTCAAATAAAATTAGTCTTACCTGAAGTAAGAAGCGATAATAGAAGCGCTGGTACCCTTGAAGGGGTCTAAAGACCAGAACGCAACAGTGTTAAACACTCAGTAATTAGGCAGAAATATAAGTATAGTATATGGTAAGTTTTTATGGAGTCGAACCACGAAGGGTTTTGGTTTGTGTGTGCGTATTCGTCTTTATGTCCATGGTACCCACCCACTGGAAAAATTTAGTGCGGGGCTATGAGCGTTTCTTTTTTCTTAACACTGAATGATTTTATTAACCAATTGCGTCGGAGTGTATGAGCTTCCTCCCGAGGTATTCCCGGTGCGCTATGATATGGGGCTCTTCAAAAAAGGTGTGAAAAGAGTTCTCCTTAAAAGCCGGCGATGCATTGGCGACTCCCCTGGTGTTGCAAATGTCTGCCTTATCGTTAGGTTTTTATATAAGGTCTGCCTTATCGTTAGGTTTAGGTATAAAAAAAATTATTTTTACTTATTTAGTCACAATATCCACACATAATAAAAAATGTAAGTTAATAAAAACACTGAAAAACAGCTAGTTGCAAATATGTAACAACGGTTCGACTAAAAATATTCATATAGAAAATAATAAAAAAGACATTTGGTGTTAGTACAGAAAGAGCTTTGTTACAACAGCAAAGTGAATAAAAACGGCGCCGTGACGCGGCTGAACCCTTTGTTATAAGCCACCGAGTGTGAATTGATAATAGTCGTGTTTGGCAATCGTGTTTGTGAATGTTCATCCCCAGGTGAAGGATTCTGAATATTCGAATTCAGAAATACGCTTCTAAAAATTGGTGTTTTCATCGTTATCCACAGTGCGAATTTATGTATAACAATTTGCGTAACCAAATTTTTTTAACGTTGGATGTTTTGTTGGAAGGATAAACAAAATATACACTAAAAATTAAAAGTAGTCTTATCTACTTATTATGTTGTCATTCGTATCCATTTAAGATAACCACCATAACAATTTAACACCATCGCCACACCTATTTCTGCCTAATAACAGAAGTGTTAAGCGCTGCTTTTCCGGTCTGAAGAGTACGGTAAGGGAGACACACTTATCAGAGGCGCTCCAACTATGTCCTAAAAAAGAAAAACGAACTACACGTAGGGTAGATAGGTTAATCTATCACTAGTGCTTGTCAACGGTTTCT
>DWNE01007882.1:0-11925 GCA_018249875.1 Cecropterus toxeus | reverse complement strand
AGAAACAGTTTGTTAAATTAGTAAGATACTTAATGATTAAATATTTTTGTGGAGTCGTTGCTTGAGTTCGGTTATATATATGTCACATTACATTTTTTTAAACGCGGGTGAAACCGCGGGTTCAGCTAGTCCTACCTAAGATTGGCCATGGACGCTCTACACCCATGAAGACTAAGTTGAAATGACTCAGAAAAAATGTCCCTTATTGCATCCTTCTACGAGAAAACAGCACCTTTTATATATACGTAAGTATAAATAGGTATGTATACAAGTATAAAAATAGAATATTGAAGCATAAGTACGAGGAATCCATTTCAATTATTTTGAGAGAGGCAGACGATGTTGTACGAGTATCTAAAACAAAGAGATGTTGAAGAAATGAAGGAAATAATTTAGTTCTTTGTGTTCGCAATATCGACTTAGCCCCAGGCCACGATGATATTAATCGAGGCAAAGCTGATTATGCAGTCAATCGGTAAAGAAGTAAAATGAATTTCTCATTAATACATTTGCACGTTTAAAAAAAACTTATGTGTGATTCTATCTAACCATCATGCAAGTGATTTTTTTTATTTTTCATGTAAAAAAAGTAGTTTTAAATTATTAAATTAAAGTTAAAATTAAATTTATTAGAAACAAACAAAAATAACGGACCCATATTGACATAGGCTGTTCTGTCAAACGCCTTTCGCTTTTCCCCTGCCCCGGCAGTCGAGTGTGATGCAACATGCGTCAGACAGATCATAAAATTGAAGATATCTGAAGGCGTCACTTAATAAAAATAAAAGTTCCACGCGTCTGTACATGCGTATTTGTAAAAGAATTGGCTGATAGTCTGAGAAGTTATAATAGAAATTTGTATAATTGGATTTACTATAATTATTCGTACGAGTATATTAAATAAGTTTAATAGAGCGCTATAAAGTGCAGATAGCGATAATATCTTTTAGCAGAATTAAAATAGTGCTTAATTCTTAATTTTAATATTTTTTCTAAAAATTTTATCAAACACTACTTACACAAGAAGCATATTAATAAATCAAATCTAGATTTAAACCGAACACAAACCATATTTGCTAGTATTTTATAAGTATTGATTTGATTTGACCCTTTTTAGAGCTTTGCTGAATACAATCACACATGACATCAAATAAATTTTAAGTAGAGTACCAGAAAATTACCAAAAGATTTTTATAACGCATACAATATTCTTTAACGATAATTTTATCTCACCGTTCACGCTTCCTCCTCATTTCTTTTATCTTTTGCCGTAAGATATATGTATATTACGATATCCAACAAGTTAATCGTCATGCGGGTTCCATAACCATAAATGCCTTGTAACGATGTTATGTAACAGAGTTACGAGATAGCAGAACAACTCCATCACGATATGCCATTTGTGTTTAGTTTCTACTTACTATAGTAGGTGTTAGGAATATTCAGTTACGTCTGCGGAGTCTAAGTGTTTGCGTGTCTTTTGTGTCTGTCATAGCACCCGTCATACAATCGTGGTGTCAAACTGTTGCATTATATGTTTTTCTACACTTACATAGAAATATTTTGTGTGAATTGGATTTTTCACTAAGTGAACTATTTTATACAGGATTGCAAGTAGAAAAGAGATGTGATTGCGAGTTAGCGCTCCAGTCATTTGAGAGATCCACTCTGTCTCACCTGAAGACATAAATCTGTGCCACTTGCGTTAAATACCAATTCTGTTACTTTACTGTAAGTGTTTCATAATTCCTACGTGGTACTTGTCAAAAACATTGAAAATGATTATAATACGAGCATTTAAACCCTACTTAATGCCTTTAGGGGTCGAACACTGAAAAATACTATTTTAGGGTAGTATTTACATCGTAAATTCAATCTATTGAAAATTTCATAGTTCTACATTTAGTAGTTAGTGCTCTGTAATGATCACTTTGATAATGATGATGATGCTTTTATATATATCTAAATTATCAGCAGAGAGTAGAGTAATATCCAAATGTATCCCAGTGTCGCTGCGTATTGGGTTTTACGGAGTGTTTGAGTGCAATGGGCACAGCGAGCGGGATCTCACGTAACAACGGTTTAAGACCACAGCGCGCGAGACGGTCTTCCGTGCGAATGGTTTGCGTCATCGATACACACCGTTTTGATGAGTATCCAGTATTAAAATACCATGAAACATTCGGTTTTATAGTATTTTAATAATCGACTGTAATAATATTGGAGTATACAAATTTAATGCCATTTTTGTTCTGTGCATTCTTTATTAAAACCGCCTGCGCGCGCTTAGTGAGCTTACATACGCGGTCTTATTTTGTAGAAACATTTTATAATCAGCAGTTGCAGTAACAATCCTTGAAAAACATTTAATTTTAAGTATGATTTATGAGTAATTAATAACACACCATCCACGAACGTAGGTCAGAGTACTATTGGTCTTTAACTCAGTGTATTGGATTTCAAATAGTGAGTGCCTGAGTGCAGTGGGGAAGTGCAAGCGGGAGTTCGCATAATAGCGGCTTAAGACCGGAGCGCGCTTGAATGTCGCTCGACGGTCTTCCTAGCGAGCGATTTGCGAGATTCGCTCTATCGCATCCAAACATACACGAGCAATCTGCGCCGTTTTACCTAAACACCTATATCGTTGATTTTCAATCCATCCACTCTTCGAAGATAGCAGCGCTAAAGATTTTAAGCTTTATGCTGTTATAATCCCTTATCTTGCAGAATTCTATGCGGTGATTCTTGTTATTAGATGTTTAGGTATTTTTTTAATTGAAATAGCTAACGAGCACGTAGTGCCCTCGTCTGGTGCATTGCATGCTGCCCCTGGTCACTAACCGTTTAGTTAGAAGGCACTGTCGCTCATGGAAATCGTTGATGAACGTATAGCAGTTTTAATTTAAGCCCGTGTCAGATGCGTTGTCACACTTGAAAACTAAGATGGTCGCTTCCTAAATCAACTGGCATATTCTTTTACCAACATGCAAGAAATATTCATTATATGAATACGTGGCGGTGGTCATTGAAAATATTCAAACCGTTATTGATTTCGTCTATTTCAGTATATTCATTCATTTGTTTGCGGCAAGCGGGTGATTAATTAAAACAGTGACTCCCTAGGGGACAGTTTAAAATAAAATTAGGTATTGTATAACTCCGTGGAATGCTATAGACAATGCGATTGCGACGTAAATGCCAATTGTCGAATTGTGATCCGTGTGTCGGCATTTATTGCATAGCACGTCTGTAATTTGCATACGTTTGAATACTAAGTACCGCCGGCGTCATGGTTTGGAGCCACTTTAATTGAATTGTTCGATTTATGTTTATTAGTTTAACGTATTTTATTGTTAAGACAGAAGTGATAATGTATGTGCATTATCGTTGTCGTAGGTTCGTTCGTAAAGACGTTACACGTTGATGTTTTAAATAGATTTATTCGTCGCTAATTGCATTTTACTTTGTTTCACCAAACAGGTTAGTCTGAACCTGTGCTTTCCAACCTTTATCCTATGATAGTTCATCGACGACAAAGGTTGTTCTTCTATAAAAATATTTTTGTCTTCCTACGCTTCACTATTGGGGGATTGTATTTTCATATGTTAAAAATATTAAATCCATACAGTATTTTAATTAGGTATTGGTTAAATACATAATAAAGTATTTACAAATCCCTTTTATTTAAATTTATATATTAAAACATCTGTTTGAACTTAATATAGATTTTTCTTTTACTGTTTTATTGGGGTTTCCCAACCCCTTTTTAGAAGCTTTCGGGCCTAGGGGGTCACGTTCCACACGTTGAAGAACACTGGTTTACACTGACATCAGCTAGCAGCAGACGGTGATATGTTATTTATAAGAAGTTGCTTTGAAACAGAGTAAGACTGTACGTGCGTCCACCAAATTGTAGAATTACGTACGTATTATCCTTGCCTCCCAGGCGTTGAGTAGGTACATATTTCACTAGATGGGTTAGGGATTTACGTCGCTTGTGAAATTCGTAACTTTGAAACCAAATAGCGTAAAATAGTTTTTATAATTGTAGGTTTCAACGGTTTAAATTTAGTAACTCTATACCAATTTGAACCAATTTTACATTTTACGAACAAGAAAGGAGATACGAGTAAAAAAAACCGTAAAAACTAAATCTACAGCCTATCGTTTTAGGTTCCCTTTGAATAGCTTGTGTATTATATATTGAATTAATATTACATTACTTAATTAAAATAACTTCTTTGTTATTTAGTTCAATCAAATGTCAAGTAATATATTTTTAATAATGCCTAGCGCGATCTTTTTGAAACGTACGCAATAATTTTATTTTCAGGGCGTCTTCCTATGAAATATCTAGTAGGTGAAGGAGGTAAAATTGAAACTGGCGTTATTACTTAGTATGCATTGGGCGGCTGCGACGTGTAGCGATCGCCTTCGGAACGACGCCGACGTCGCTCGGGTCACGTTCCCCCAATTGTTTTCTGACGACATGTATCATTCTTTTAAATCAGATGCCGTGATTTGTACGCATCGTATGGACTAAATCTGGTACGTGACGTAATGAGTTTTTTAGTCGCATGACATATTGGTATCATGAGCGTTACGAAGAGACTCGATTTCACGAAGGAGAACGATCTACAAATAGCGTCTTTAGTATTCATGAGGACGGTTGTGAGACCGTGCGACATTTGCAATTTTTGTTTCATTAAGAATTCATATGTAAGGGATTGTGTGGAATGAATCTTGCGATGATGGCAGGAGGCGGCGTGGCGCAACGAGCCGTGTTATAACACCCATCCATCACACACCGACCGGACGTGCCCGAACTTATTCTTATTTGTCAAAACATTGTTTGAATCTAACATTATATGGCAGAAAATATAATATACCACTGAATGGAATTAGTTGTTTATTCATTTTTAGAGTTCCCTTCCCTAAGAGTAAAAACGGTAACCTATTAATACCTAGTCTGTCTATCAAAGCGCCTGGGCTCTATCTTTTGGTCTGTAACAGATAGACACTTAAAAGCTATAACAAGAAATACTAAAATAAAAAATAAAAAAATAAAGGGATCGAAAGACTAAATAAATTAAACGAAGCACCACGAAATTCTCTATGATCACCAGAATTAATAAACGTCTTTTCTAATTTCAATATCACGTAAAAGTATTTTATTATCCACTATATGATTATTTTTGTAGCACGATAAGGAAGTCCGTAACAGAAGCATCGATTCCACACTTTATTTCCATTTATTCAGTACCTTAATAACAGTGGAACGACTAAAAATCGTTACTTGGTTTTAAACTGTTTTATGGCTATCCATCACGTCACATGTCAATGAAGCATATCAGGCACATATGAAGTTAGAGGGTATCGATCATTTATAACTTAATTGTATGGCTTCGAAAGTAGTTCCTCGCAAACACTGAATATTTATGAGTATGTAAAAATGTAGCAGCGTTTATAGTTGGAGTAGTAAAAATGTATGGTGTTATTTAAAACGTTCTAAATTTACACATATAATATCTTTATTGTTTGTAACGTACTAAATAGAGATATTAACGGTCTTGTGTTAGATTTCTTGGGTAAAATTAATGAAACGAGATTAATAGAGATGTATACCCGTGTGACAAAAGAGATAGGGCAATCGGTGACAAATAAAATAAACAAGAAATTATTCTGAAAAAAAAAACCGCCAAAACTAAAAATGGCAGTTGTGCATTTTGATTTTTTTTTAATAATTAATAACGCTGTTTACGTCAACATAGTAACATAAAAGTGTTTGAATATGTATATTTTTGGAATGGTAAATTTTCTTGTTTATATTAATACATTACATGATATTAAAAAGAAATTATATTAATACATAGTCTCATACATATATACGTGAATACAAACATATATACGCTAGAAAAACATAATCCTCCTTCTGACACAGTCGGGTACAAATAACATAATGATAGTGATGGTTCTGACTCGTGACTGTGATTTTAAATACGCAGTAATATAATTTGTGTGTCTTAAAGTTAAGAATGCTATATATGTAAGTAATACTTTTGAAGAAGTCTAGTTTAGCCAAGTTGTTGTTGACAGTCCAATCCGTCAAGTGAAGTTTTTACCTAGTGGTTTTGTACGACCTAAGAAAATGCCATAGCTTTTTTCTCTTTTGCTAATCCAAAATAGCTTTGATACACTACGCTGTGGCAAAGAGACAAAAAATATTTATAAACGTACACATTTTTCGAAATGAAACATTTTCAAATCGTTGTTATTTCAAACTTGATGAAACTATGAGTCGCGATAAAAAACAAACAAATAAATTTAAAGGATTTAGTCAGAGAGGGAATGAAATAGATTTACACAGTATTTTGAATTCTCGGTTTAAGTTTAATTTTCTTTTTCGAAGTTTCACTTTTGCCGTATTTGAATTGCATTCACACACTTTTTTATATTACAGAATTTACAATATATTACAGATTTACAATATTTTGCAGAATTTAATATATTATAGATTTTATATGACAGTTGTCATGAAGAAGACAGGGTTTATTTCCAACAAGGCAGATTAAACAGATATTTATATAAAGAAATTACCTTTGTTTTGAGTCCTTGTGCAGGGCTTGAGTTGAGCTATTTATAAAGTTTGTACAAAAGTTAAAAATATTCGAGATATAAAAAATGTATACAAACCTATTACAAGCAAAAGTATCTATTAATAACAATACAAATAATAAAATAAATAAATACTAGAAACAAGTACATGCAGGATTGTTATATTTCTTTCTATTGCCACTTTATTCTTCTTTTTTCTATCAATTAACGTTTGTCATAATTAAAGCTCGCGTAATTGAGCCTATTAACTAATTCCGTTTTCAAAACAAACAATACAACAATAATACGCAACCCTATTAATTTAAGTGTATTACATACATATACAAACTGTAACAACATGCTTAAAAAACTGAGCCACATGTGCAGACCCTTCTACAAAATGCTGACCTACTGATTCTGTTTCCCTGTTCAAGGGAACAAAAATATGTTGTTGTTCCATATCCCTAGAACTATTTCATACAGCGAGCCCAAACAATATGAAATTCCTATGTATAAATATTTTTAGAAATTTTTATATATAGGAATTTCATATTTATATACCTACTTACTTTTTATGTTAAAACTTGCACTTACACATTGTAGTCAGTACATCTGCTGTTTAATTACGTAATTGGGGTTCAATTCTTTAAATATATTTTTTACAACCATCAGACAATCAATAATCAGCCAGTTATGCTCTTCAAAGTTTTTCTGTTTTTATTTGTTGTCTATGGTCACAGAGAACTAATCAAACCAATGGAGGAGAAAACATAACCGCGAATTAATAAAGTTAGGATTGAAGGCACTAAGCCAAAGCCGTAAAACATTATAAATAATAATAAAGGAAAACTAATGTTCCTAAATCAAAAGTCATTATTTCACAACTAATTCCTTTATTAAATAATTATATACAAGTTGAATAACTAAGAAACTAAAACTCTTCTAAAAAAAAAATTATTACTGGCAAGGTGTACAACTATTTAAATATTAAAAGTAATTGCATAAAACATAAACGCTTTTACAAAGCTGAGGTGTTTATTACTTTGGTAGTGCGAGCACAAAGTGGGCGAGTTGATGGATTTTATGCAATTTCCAGTATCTATCACACCCAGCGCTCAAACCCGTGGGGATTAAGTTCGATCTTTCGCAATTCTTGCAGGAAACAGCTTGAGACCGTCGCTCAAAAGGAACTATAGCTAAAGTGATACATTTCACGTAATACCCAGATATCGTTTAAAATTATAATATGAGTCATGAGTTCCTTTTAGGTAATTTAGTTTTAAAGAACGTCTCCTTCCTTCTGGCGCGATCGGGTTATAACCACCTAATAAAATACCCGCTATCTGTATATATCTACATGAAAAATAGATATGACGACATACCTGAAGTCAATCACATATGCATAGCTGCCTTTAAGGACTGAAGTTGTAATTAAGTTAAGTAGATGAGGACTAAATATGTTACTCTTTACTTGAGGTATTAATAGGAGGATTAAAGTTTAAAAAAAAAACTAATATACATGATTCTAAGAAACACAAAATTTCACTTATTAGAAAAAGTGTGTGCGACACACACACACTGCGGAAATAAAACTTAATGACAACAAATAAAATATATCTGAGCATAAGGATATTAAATTTAAGGTTTTTCAAGAATCGTTTAAATAATCACTGCAGTCCATATTCGGACATCTTATTTGGCATATACAAACTTGAGTTATTTTACAAGCTACGAAGTAAAATCGTTAGCATGATGAATCAGAAAGAAGTACAGCGCCATCTAGTTGTAGTTTCGACAACTGCTTTTTACGTCTCTGTTTCATCCAATCACCACGAGTCTAAAGAAATTTTACTTCAAAAAGACAAATTCGCAAAGCTTACGTGTTTATTACATTAACAGAGGTAGTACGAAGATCCGTCAACATGACAGAAGTCGATGGCTTATATGCTATTTTCAGTATCTATCACATCCAGCGCTGTTTGGACCCGTGGGGATTATGTTCGATCTTTTCGCAATACTTAGGCAGCGATTTTCAAACTTTTTAAATTTGTTAACATTAAAAATGCACATAAAAAATATGAATTATACTAGGATTGAGAGAGAATCAAACTAAATATTTTCAATAGAAGTATCAACCTGGCCATATCAATAGTTCCAATATACATATTCTGAAATTAAATCCACTAGGATACACCTAATATCCAAACCTGCAAGGCAATTTAAAGTATAGAGGGGTTACTATGTACAACACGAGGTCTCAGATCGTAATAATTTATTTATCAAAAAGTGCTGCTATTTATACATAAATTTCCAAAGATACAACCAATCAAATTAAACCGAATAAATTCCTATTATAAATATTTTTATACTATTTTATATTTAGATTTAGAACGCGGCGTTTCATGTGCCAGACGGAACTATAGAGTATGCTATATCTGTGCCTCCATAACAAAAAAAAAAAACAAACATAGCGTGATATTATATAACGGCTGTATTGAAGAAGGCTGCAGTGCATAGTACAGCCTATAGCCTTCCTCAATAAATGAACTATTTACACAAGAATATTATTTCAATAATACACAAGAATATTATTTCAATAATTAATATCGCTCATTACTCGCTTATCGCTCATCGCTGATGATCATATAACAAAGCCTTCATTTTGGCCGCTAATTGTTTGCCTGGCCTACACGTGGCCTCACGAGGTGTGATGCGCAAACATCTGCTGGAAGGAAGCCTCATGTTCCGTATGTTCTTTGGTATTCGACAGGGAGGTACACGCCATGCCTATTTCTAGCGTACCCCTAACGAATACCGTTCAAATGGAATCGAATATTAATATTCGATTTTAAATTCGAATCGTATAATTCAAACTTTCAAATTATTCGCAATATTTCGACTAGTTAGAAAAAAAATGGAACAATTCGAAAAATTTTGAATAATTCAAGCAATTTGCGAATTATTGAATTATCACAGAATTTTCTATCATTTTCAATTTACATTTTAGTGATCAAAGAGTGGAATTCACGTTTATTGGTTGAATAGAATGTCTACTTAAATGCGTGTGAGTTCCAATTCTTTTAGTTTTCGCAAAATTTTCAAATGTTTTCTCTTTTAAAATGAATTAGTGGAATTGAGTCAACCAGTGACATTCACTGGTTGACTCAATTCCGCTAATTCATTTGCGAAAATTTTGCGAAAACTAAAAGAATTGGCCTCTAAATCTAAAAAAAATATTTAATTTAATAAATATTAATTCGATTAGGAACGAATCATTCGTAAGTTCGAATTCTTCTCACAACCCTAATTTCTAGCTTTCTACACTCATAAAAAAACACATATTCTACACTTTAGTCCCACATTACATTTTCTCCTGTGTCGTGGGTGCCATGGACACACAAAGATATACCCAAACATCCAGACCCAGAACGGACATCTAAATTCAACATTAAATGTCTGTCTGGCCGGGGATCGAACCCGGGACCCATTGTAGACCAGCAAGGTGACCGCTCCGCCACGCGGGTCGTCGCACCTATTTCTAGAGTGAAGCTGTTCCATTTCACTAAAAAATGCCGCCCCTGCCCACTTGAATTTCTTTTTACCATCATTTCAGCCATCTAATTTCCAATAATTGGTGGTCATTGAAATGTGTACGTGTCAAGAGTTCCACTTCCTACTGACTAGGCGTCGCAATGGTCAATTAAATCAATGATGAGTAGCGCATTCGTTTGCAAGGTTTGAATTTGCCGCTCTGTGAACTTGCCGCCCGGGGCGTAGGCCCCAGCTTGCCCCCCCCCCCCCTAGATGCTAGCCTGCTGTTTCCATACATCCATCTATTATCCTTTCGAGGTTCACTGCTGGACATAAGCCTCCCCTGAACGGCGACACTCCAACCGGTCCTGTGCCTTCTGAATTCAACGGTTCCCCGCTGCCTTCTTCAGGTCAACGGTCCACCTGGTCGGGGGGCGACCTGCTCCTTTTGCCTAAACATGATCGTCACTAGGACTTTTCTTCCCCATCAGTTATCTGTCCTTTGAGTGATGTGGCCGGCCCATTGCCCGGGGCTGTACATTAAAGTATATAGTCAAACTGACAGGTACCTACTACTGACCATGGATATCTTCAACCAACGCCATAAAGAACACGGGTTTATCTGAATTACACACACACCTTTTGAATCAACCTTAGATCCTATCTAAACAAAGATAAAGATAAATGAAGGCTTTATTGTGATTCACGAATTAACGACACATCCATATACAGAAAACGTAGGTTGCTTGCTAATAAGGAATACAATAACTGAAATTAAGCGAGCGATCGTTCATGGGTTTAGAAGTATTTTATGAGCTCTCATTAAAGAAAATTATTGTTAAAATTCTAACCAACTACGTCAGAGGGTAACGCTTTTGAACGTATGTCTGTATGTATGTTTGTTGGTTTGTATGTATGACTATTTCTATGAAACGAGCTACAGCCCAAATGGCTTGACAGATTGTAACGTATGACATGTCATTAGGATCGTCTCAGTTTGTAGAGTGTCATAGGCTATATATATATATTTTAAAAGGCGCCTGGAAAAAGAGGAAAAAGGGGGGGGCGAGTTTTTTTACTATCACGACAATATGGATATCAAATGAAAGCTAATAAATAGACCAATTTAAATATAATAATATTATAATACTTTTCTCTATTTCGACAAAAGCTAAAAAAAACGTTAAATTAAATATATATCAATTTTAACGTTTTAAGCAGTCGGGTTTTTGTTTTAATGATTTTAACGATGTAACTTGTGACTCACTGCGCCAGAAGTACAGGTGATGTTCTTCGAGCGTGTGTATGTATGTACATATATATGTTTGTATGGCTGTTAGTCTGACAAAAAAACTGATATAATGCATCAAGAATAGACAGACGGACATACATTCGTTTTACAAACACGAATCACTATAAATAGATTTCAAACAAGTAATACATATTCAGTGCAACACTCTGAATGTCAAATGCAATTAAAAAACAAAAATTCAATAAAAAAAGAATCAAAAACCGTATTGTTAGCAAATGTCTAGATTTAAGTAATAAAAACTGCTTTAGTGCGTTGTAATAATGTCTAAATCTGCTTTATGACCTAGCCTTGAACTATACATCAGTATTCGTCAAATAATTCGTTAGTTTCATTATAATAGGTGTCGCAAAACATTTAAATGTATAGGAACAAACGCGGAACATTAATAATAATATACTGCGCCAGGAGGAAGGTAATGTTTTTCGAGCGTATGTATGTATGTTTGTATGTATGTCCATTTCTTTGTCACGCGCTACAGCCCAAACGGC
>DWNE01007881.1:0-11926 GCA_018249875.1 Cecropterus toxeus | reverse complement strand
ATTTCCTAGACGCGGGTAAAATACAAATTCATTAAAAACATACGACATGCCAGTAAACGCATTATTCAAAGTAATTTATGTTGATTCAAACACCACAATAATATCAATTTTTCAAAGAAAACTTTCATTTAGAACTACACCGGTAACGGAAACACGTTCGTTCGGCATTCGAATCGAGCGCGCTAATTCGTGCGCGGCGAGATCAAAGGCACGCCGCGGGCCAATTACAGCGCTGCGCACGCGCATCTAAACGCTCCAGTTCAAATTGATACAGGAACAAGTTCTAAAAGACAGGAAGAAGGAAAATGTTAAAATGTATGCAGGAAATTCTTTTTTTAATGATTACCAATACTGCATAAGTGCATTTATGTATTTGATACGTTTTTTTGGAGAATTATTAAATATATTAAGAGACAAACATGATTTGTCCAATTATACTTTGTTACTTGGTATTGGTTGTAGACAGTTGATGGCATTTTTTTGCCATAATTTTAGTATAAGATACATAAACTAAATCGTTATTATGAGCGACTTACTTTATGATTTATATATAAACTATTTTATAAGGTCATTGTTTTATCCATATAGGTACACAAAAATCGTAACTTATAAACTAGAATAAAAATACATTTTAAAATTATGGGTGTTGACTGTTAAAGCTGTAAAACTAATTTTAAATTAGTTACTTCAATATCAAGCCTAAAGTTCATGACTTAGACCAAACAACATTTTGTTTAGCGAGCACCCGGCGTGGGTGACGAAACCCTTGAACCACAGTCTTGGGTAATGTTTGAAAATCTTGATCGTGTCCACGTCCGACTGTTAACAAAACTTGTTGAGTAACTCAAAACTTAAGTTTGAGTAACAAAACTAACTTAATATTGATTAAATTTTCTTCGTTAACCGTATTTTCTGTTTTAGTTACTAATTACAAGATTTTGTCTTACTATTTCCTAGTTTTAGACACGGCTGAACCGATTTTGATGGCACTAATGCGCATTTGGCCAGCGCGGTGGACTATGGCCTAAAACTCTCTCATTCTGAGAGAAGATCCGTGCCCAGCAGTTTGACAATAATAGATTGACGATGACACTGATAAAAAATAAACCAGGGTACATAGATAATGGACAGAAAAAAAATTGAACAGAGTGTTAATGATTATTTTTATTCTAAATATCTATTGTTCTAATATTCGCGTGCACGCGTGCGGGAATATGGTACGTGCGGTATATAATGAAAAAATAAAAGAAGCTCTACCTTAATTTAGTGACGGATAAGTACTTTAACTATCCCTAAGGACTTAACATCTGTTGCTATTAAGAACTTTGCTATTCTTAGCGCAATAATAAAAAACAGCAAAGCGCAAGTCGGTCCCTCATTGAGGGTTCCGCACTTGCAAATAATTTTTGTATGACTAGTTTTTTTTTAATCAGATCAGTCAATCATGAATAAGTGTTTGACTAACTCTTACCAAATTTTTATTATTTATTGTTTTCCTCGAAACATTTTTTCTTTCTATAATTATACCTCAATTATGTAGTAACATAATTGAGGTACAATAATTAATTACATAATCAGTATGAACGTTTCTTAAAATCCTTGTGACTTTTAAATTATAAAAATAAGCGCTATAATAACACAAACTCAATAAAAAATGGCAAGCGACAGTCCATCGCGGCTCAAAGAGCCCTACGGACGGTTTAGTAATATTTACAGGGTTACAAAGACAGAAATTTCAACGCGACACCCTGAAACGAACACTTACATCAAGTTCAATAATTGCCTAAGATGACGCGTCTACATATTGGCTACGATGTGATGGAGATATTTTTACACTGCTACAGCGGTCGGCAACATTTTTTCAATGCGGGCCGCATGATAGTCACCTAAAGTGATGGTGGGCCGCTTTAGGAAAAAAGAGCCGAAGAAAACATTGAAAAATATATTTTTTGACTTCCAGAATATTTTACAGCGCTAAAAAATAGCTTACGGTGGGGGAAACCCGTTATAGGATGATCCGCGGGTCGCACATAAAATTTCTTGGAAGACCTCCGGGCCGTAAGAAAGAAGCTTGCGAGCGTCTGGTTGCCGACCGCTGCATTCCAATAATGGTAAGTTTATGGTGCTGAATGACGAATATCTGGAGTGATGCTTGGGGTGGGTCCTGGTTTATGGTGCTCGAAATAGATTCCCACTTTGAGGATCGTATGCGATAAGGTAGATAATTTTATTACGATTCTTTGATCTTTGTATTGTTGGGTTGTGAGTTATTGAATTTGTTCGAAGGCGGGGTTGTGTTATGTTTGACAAAGGGTGAGAATAGAAATCCGTGAATATTTAAATATATATCATTATTTTTAACCGACTTCCAAAAGGAATCAAGAGAAACATGCGTTCAGAGTACAAACTAAAAAAAATCCCAAATCTAGAATATAATTTTAATATATCATTTAGATGTTTGCCTGCCCGGGGACCGAATACGGGATCTTTTTTGCCTTACATCGGTACGTCTGCGATGCTTAATAAAATAATATCCTTTAAAATAAGTAAGTATTTGATTGTGCTCATATTTCGTTGTCGTTTCACTTTCATATAATGCGACCATCTAAATCCTCGGAAGTAGAAATGTATTTGTAATTAACTTCATATAGAACCCTTGTTCTATTTGAAGTTGCTTACAGATGTCCATGGGCGGCGAAACCACTTACTGCCGACTGGATTGCAAGCTTGTTTCCTACTTCAAATTTACGAAAAATCTAATTAAATATACAGTACAAGTAACAATTGTTATTATTGCATTAAAAGACCTTTGACTTTAAAATGAAGATAAAATAAAATAAACAAGAAATGTTCTATGACATAACAACATTCAACCAATCCGTTTCTTGATACAAGTACGTTTCTTCTATTTTTAAAACCAAACTCAATTATCACTGTCCCTATTTTGGAGTTCACAGATAATTTAAGGTACGCCGGAAGTTGGCGCAGATAACGGAAAAGTATTGTACTTGATAATCTGTTACACTAAACACCTATTCAGGAAAGTTAACCAGTTGTGAAACGATTGTCTCTGGTTTAATCGAACCGTGAAGGTATATTGTTTAGATTAATTGAATCGGAGTAAAGATCTGGTCGTCAAGGGAATGTTTCGTTGGTTTCAAGGAAGTCAACTTTTGGTGTGATATAAAATCAATGCAATTTTTTTACAGAACTGTTTAAAAACTGCTGTTTTCACCCGACTGCGTCAAGAAAGAAATGTTGCTCGAACGTTACATACGTTCGAACAACATTACTACTTAGTAGTATGTATGTGTGTTTGTTTGTATTGAGGTTTATTTCTTTGACATTCGCTACAGCTCAAACGGCTTGTCGGTTTGTGACGTATGAGATATTATTAAAATCGTTAAAGTTTACAGTGTGACACAAGCTATATACTTTTTAAAAGTGGCGCCTACAAATAGGGGAAAAAGAGAGAGGGAGGGACAACCTTTTTATTATCGCGACTATATGGGTATCAAATGAAAGCTAGTAAATAACCATTCAAAAAATATATATACTTTTACTTGACAATTTTGTCGAAAATTCATATAAAGCGTTAATTACATATCATTATGAACATAAAATCGTATTACACAGCCGGGTTATTTGTTTTACTATTATAACAATGCCACAATTCACAATTTTTTTAAAAATTTTGTGCTTTGATTTTCACCTGAGCAATTTTATCAAAAAAAATAACTAACGATAACTAATGATGCTTATAAACTCCCTTATCAGACCTTTCTTGCTAGCCTGACCTTAGCGATAACGTTTCTAATGTTAGCCCTTGATAAGGGTTAATGTCAAGAATGTAGCAAGCTCCGTTAACATATTTATAATATCCTGTGATATGTACCGATAACGTTGTGTTTCCTTAATTTTTGCTAGTGTTTGCTATAAGACTTATTATTTATTGTTAAAAATGTAAAATCCTTGTTTCAAAATTCCTGTATATTATGTTCTTAGGCCAAGATGTTATAGACTTCATCCGTTTAATTAGAATGTAATTTTTCCTCTAAACGAATGAATGCTATTTTAATCCACTTATATAAAAAAATACAACTAATTCCTTTTAGAATACCGATTTACTTGATATCTAGGTCTTGGTGTCCATAAAATATAAAACGAACAAAGGAAGTAACTATTTACCTCCTTTCTTCATTTTCGTTCGTTTGTTGCAAGTCTATACTTGCAGAAAGTTGTTTATGAATTTTTTTAGCAAATTTTGCGATATATATTCATAACTTCCTGATTTACAATTGGTCGAAATAAAAAATAAATATATTTCAAACTGATTTAAGAAATTAAATTTGCTCTTAAACTTCAACAAAAATACTTTTTATCTATTAAAAGGTCGGGTGGATGTCGTTTCTGACTTTGAACTTTGACAATGTTACTATCGTGGCTTTTGGTCTTCCAATGGTACCTCCGTTGACAACTCACGAAAAGTTTTACCTTTAATAAATGTAGTTTTGGAAGATCCAGACTTTGTAAACATTCGTTCTTAATAAATAGAAGTTTGTTTCGCAAATTCCTGTCTACAAGGTTTCCAAGACATCAACTTTAATTGAGCCCTAGATTGGCTTTGAGCTTTAACCTTTTTCGTAGGTCTAATTGTCTAGTGTCAAGACCGGTCTGAATAGAAATTAATTAAAATTAGTTTTATTCTATTCATTGTCTTATATCAAACTTAATAATTCGCTTACATTCTTGTAGAAAAGCAGTCAATTCTGCAAGCTTGAAGTTCCAGGTTCAAATCTAAGTCGCGAAACTCTGATTTCACAAAGCTATATAGTGCATACGAGTGTATGTATTAGAAATAAATCACTTGCTTTATCGGTGCAGGAAATCAGCATTAGGATACCTGCATTCACTCAGATAACTAAAATTGTTATTTCTAATGGGCCACGAATATGAAGTTCTAAATTAATATGGAGAGGAGACATTAATTCCCGTCTCGGAAGTTCCGGTACGGTCTCGCTTTGATTCCGGACAAGACAAATGCATTTGCAAGACCGTAGTCTGCTATTGTCTGCTGTTTGTAAACTTGAATCAAGGTTTACACACAGGCTTATTTTAACAATAGATGTAAATAATTTTCATATAATTATTGTTTAATAGAGACATGTCTTGTATTCATAGCTAGTCATTATTTCTTTAAAATCTATCTACTAAATCTAAACTAAACTAAATAAAGTTTATTACAATTTAAAGTACTGTTACATTTTGTGAAAGGCGGATGATACCGCGGGACATTGCTTGTACATAAATATAGTTTTTTTTATAACATAGAATTAGCAAATATAGATTTAGTGGCCACTACTGATCATAGCTCTGCATTTTTCTCCAGGTAAGTGTAGTCTTGGAGAATGGTGACAGATGCCTTTGACTAGGCGAATACTCTGTATAAGTAAACGTAAACGCTTTCTACACTTATAGCCCCACAGTAGGATTTTCTCCTGTGTTGTGGGTGCCATGGACACACAGAGACGAATACACAAACACCTAGACCCTGAACAGAAATCTAAACTCATCATTTACATTTTTGTCTGGCCGGGAAACGAACCCGGGACCCACTGCGTCTCAGACCGGTATGGTGACCGCTCCGCAACGCGGGTATGTCTCAGTATGTATGTATATCTCAGTTACCTTCAGACCAGAATACAACGCTTAATACTGATGTTATTAGGCAGAAAGAGGTGAGATGGTGGTGCTTACGGAATATAGTCATATATAGTTCTACCTTACATTACAAATCACAGATATAAAGCTCCATTTAATATTTTGTACAGATGGAGTACCAAATATAAAGTTCTAAATTAATACGCGGAGGAGACATTAATTCCCGTCTCGGAAGTTCCGGTACGGTTTCGCTTTGATTCCGGACAAGACAAATGCATTTGCAAAGCGGCAGTCTGCCATTGTCTGCTGCCGCAACTTGAATTAAGTTCTAAGAATTTAAGGCATGGAATAAAAAAATATATTAAGTATTTTTTTGAAGTTACGTTGCGGGTTTCTATTTTAAATATGTAATTTATAAAAATTAAATGTTTTCATATTAAATCCTAAACAAAATTTACTTTTGCAAAATTGATATTTTTCTTATTATGTATGTAGAAATACTGAAATAACCCGATAGGGAGGACTGACTGACAACCGCATAAGTTGAATTCACATAAGTCGCGGTATCATTTTCCATAATTACACAATTTATTACATTTAAATTATACATTATATACAATTTAAATTAGGGGCGGAAGCTAAAAAATGGCAATATAAAATAAATAACCAAAATTATTTTAATGTAGAAGGCTAAATTGAATGTAACAAAATACTTTGATGACTCCTTTTTATTTTAACCCGTAAAATTACCCCAGAGCATGCATTTTTTTATTCCTTGTACGTAGAATTTTATTAAATTTGTAAATTGAAAATCGCGTAACTCTGGGTTCACATAATATGAGGTAACACTATTCGGTACTACACCATTTAAGTAACATTATTCGGTCGCGAAGGATCCCCTTGAGGTATTCCAGGAACAGTATGACATAGGGCTCTTCGAAATAGTCTTAAAATCTAGCAATTCCGCGCAACAATTTTAATTTCTATGGATGATGACTTTCCATCAAATATAACTGCGAACATTGTAGTGACCGTCCAATTAAAATGTTACGACTATTAAAATTTCGAAATAATACAGCGACGAAACATTAATTTTCATTTTGTATCCTGCTATTCCCTTCTCGAACAAGACAAATGCATTTGCACCGTCGGTAGTTCTGTACCTGTAGTACATGTAGTACATCGCATGGTAAGAATAAAAGCGTGTAGAAATCGTTTTCTACACTGATCTACACTAATGTATAAAAATGAGATGTGTGTGTGCGACTATTAGTTGGTGTGTTTGACGAACCGCGTGACCGAGCGGTCGCCATACCGGTCTGACGCGAAGAGGGTCCCGGGTTCGATTCCCGGCCAGACAGAAATATGAATGATGGTTTTAGATTTCTGTTCTGAGTCTGGGTGTTTGTGTATTCGTGTTTGGTGTCCATGGCACCCACGACATAGAAGAAAATCCTAGTGTGGGGCTATGAGTGTAGAAAGCGTGTGTATATAAAGAGTGTGTTACTCAATTACGCAAGAACGAATGGTCCGAGTTACATGCAATTTTACATGAATACAGTTTATTTATCTGGCTACTTTTAATTCCGATATTTTTCGCTATTTAAAGATGCCGACACGTTTAGCGACATCTCTACACCCTTTGGTTTCAGACTTTCATTTCAAACTTTAGATGGCATATAAGAGGTTATAAATTAATTTTAAATTTAAGAACGCCCTTATCAGTTTTCATGTATCTGCAACGGTAAGCCAGTAAAACCATTTACTTTGTCAAAATGCGAAGCGCGGGTACCTACTTCGCATTTTTTTACAAATACTCAACGCATACAAAGACGCTGGCAACACCTAGTTAATACACAATTTAAGCGATACACAGACTGTTTCATGTACATTCACCATACCGAGTCTTTCACAAGAGGTCCTTTGCTCATTAAAACCCGTCCGATACCGCTGATTTAATCCGCGTTTCAATTTAGATGTGAATGCGCCACCACTCCATCTGTAACGAGATCTAAATGCCATTCAGACACCTGCATTATGATTGCTAATTTCTGTCGCGGGACCGTTGCGATAACGCTTATTGAACTTGTGAAAAATAATTTTATAAGCTGTACGGCTCTTTTTATTTGATAGTTTTTTTTTATAAAAATGAATGCAGCCCACCTGATGGTAAGTTATTACTGCCGCCTATGGACATTTGTAAGCAACTTCATAATAGAACAGGTGTTCTTTGTGAAGTCTATCACAGATGCGTTGCCACTTCCGAGGACTGAGATGGGCGTCTCATATAAAAGTGAGCCGACAACCACACCCTTCCATCGAAACGCAAGAGTTGCTTCACGCTAGAAATAGGTGTGGCGGTGGTATTTCCCCGGTCGAACTACATTGGTTCTACCACCTGGCAACGTAGTAAAAGTAATATAACTACATTGGAATATAAATACACCCACACATTCATAGACACACACACACATACATACGTAGAATAATACGGAAAGAGACGAAAGTGACAGACAGACAGGAACGAAGAATTCTATGTATGCCTGGACTTGCCCAATATCATACCGACGCGAGTACCTTCATCTTTCATACTTCCATATACTGACTATACTCTCGTATCTCACGAACACACACGAACATAATGCACGTATACGCACATTCACACATACACACACATACAAAGCACACAATTGTATATATAGTTTTGAAATTATAATATGTACAGTATAAGACTACATATTTTTTTAATTCCGCATGATGCGTGTGAACACATGTATTTAATACCATCCATTTATAGTAACTTGATCTTAAGACTATAGGACAATCGTTTAAATGCACAAGGACTTTTATCAAAACATTTTATGGATCTTTGTCTATTGCAAGCGATTAAACTAATTGCATCGTAACTCGAGTCTACGGAGAAATAAACAATGACCTACGTCTACGAATTGGGATTCATCTTTGGAGTCTGTCTACTAGACATTTTATGTCTTTACCAGCGGTCTATGACTTGCGGCTCGCGGGTCCAAGAACTTATTGTTTAGGGCATACTCTGGCAATCATTGAACAGAAAAGTATATCTATGCTAATATTATAAAGAGTTTGGTTGTGTGGTTGGACGCTAATCTCAGGAACTATTAGTTTGAAATTAAATGAAAAAATATTTTTGTGTTGAATAGTCCAGTTATCCCGTCTTTGTGTGTTTCCATGGCACCCAGGATACTGGAGAAAAACCTAGTGTGGGGCTATGAGTGTAGAAAGCGTCCACAAAAGCGTCGTCAATAAAGACTAAATACGACACAAACGCGCGTATTTAGACAAACATATCCTAATTCGCATTGCAACAAGCCAATAAACCAGACTTCTCATACAAACCCGAGAAAATAAACGAAACAGCACTATTCCCGTTCCTAAAGAAAACATTAGCGCACGGAATGGCCGTCCTGCTAATATAGTCTGAATATATTTAGAATGCCTAATGTTCCGAACAAGCCATTCCGAGTGCTAGATATTTCAACGGAGATCGCCGTATATTACTTCGTCTTGAAGTTAATGTTCGTTTGTGCTATTTGTAATTACGTGTTATTGCCTATTTAATTAGACAAGTAGTTAAATGTAATTAAAGCTTATTAACAACTTGATGCGCCTCAAGGTTTTACTTGCATTTAAAAACATGTAAAACAAATTTAAATTGTAATAACATTTCATGGATTTGATTGAAAAAAATACTAAATATTACCTCAAAATACAAACTTTAACTAGATTTAAGTCTTTAAATGATTTTAATTAAATGCTTAATCAATTCACACATTTAATTAAAATTCAGCAGATATAGTTTCATGCGATTTTAAACGCACAGACAACATAACAGACAAAAGTTATAAAAATGTGTATCATTATTTTTTCTTAGTTGCCCAAGCTAATGTTTTTTTGCAAATACACAATGTAGATATACGCGGAAATTTAATTTAAATATAATCTAATAATTAAGTTTCTAGTACCATAACCTACATTTAATTAGACTAGATGATGTATATTTTATACTATAAAATACGCAGACGTACCCATGAGTAGGGTATATTTAACAAAAAGATTATGTTATTGTTCATATTTCATCCTTATATTAACCTCAGAAACAGTAGCAATCAACGGCACCTAAACCTGAGTTCTTATACAGTACTTAGCACGCTATAATGACATTTATTTCAAAAGCAATAGAGATGAATATCGCACGATACAGTGACCTCTACCCTCTACACAAGAAATATAAATATGAGCCAGTATAACATAAACACAGGAAACAATAGAAGAAATCGAACCCCGACCTCGATACGTTATCGCGAACTATGTTTTGACGCCGGTTTCGCCTTCATATCGTGATATTTTTTTTTGCTAACACTATTTGATTATTCTTACAAAATTCAAAATTTCGCATTAGTATCGAAGTATCGAAACCAAAAGTATCATATAAGTTGACCAGGTAAATAAAGCTACTTCCATGCAAAATTTCTTTAAATTGGCCCAATAGTCCTTGCGTGATTGATTTACAAACATACATACACACACACTATCACATTAGTATAGATTATATATTAGTATACATTATGTTAAAGGCTTAATTTCAACTTTACAGGATTCTTGTTTGATGTAGTTCACGAGATTCATATGAAGTAGTTCACGAGAGTTCTGAATTGGTGACAAATGATCTGGTAGCGCTATTTCTTAGGAATAAATTAAAACTAAATTAGTAAACTGATTCGGACTAAATTCTTTAGAACTAAAAAACAAGAAGTGAATAAAACGCCCTATCTAAGTCACTGCTTTACCCTTCAAACCAGAACGGTAGTAGGTACGATACTTGTGACATAAAACATAAAAACTTGTGGTCTTACCATTTATCCACTAATTGAAGATAATTAAATTTTTAACGCCAGCTAATTAACAGTAATTAAAGTAAATTACATTTTTAATTAGAAAAACAATTGTTTATTTCAAAATTTAAATACATAAAGAGTAAAATGGTTAAATATTCAGGTTTTAAATTAACTTTGAATTAGTAATAGAGTTCTCTAACTTAACCTCTATTCAAACAATATGCAAATACGTCTGCCACGGCCGTACCCGTCTGACCTTTGCAAATACATTAACGCTAATTAAAATATCGAAGAACAGGAGACTGCACTTACTATTTACATTTAAAATGTCTAACGTTCATATACCTCGCCTGATACATTACACAGACTTGTGATCATCATTGTTCACAAGTGGTATAGTAGGAAGATAGAATTATGTTTCTGCTAGTGCATGTTTCATTATATTCAAGATCGCGATTTTTTCCGTGCTCTCGCTTGCAAGTTCAGGTTCAGGCGTAACGTGACACTTTATCATGCCGCCGTTGTTCATCCATTTATACATACAGACGTTATCAAGTTAAAATCAATCATTGCTTATGTTTTTGCCCATGCATTGATGTACACTCCACGTATTTGTTATTCTTTACCATACCTTGCAATGTGAAGCACATTGACGATCATTGAAATAACAGGCAAACATAAACGATGATTGTAAGGGACTTAATTAACTCGTACTAAAGATACAGGTTACACAGTATGCTCCTTTCCTCGTCCTACATTATAAAAAGGTGGGCCGGCATTAACGTACTTAGGGCACAGGACTGGATGCGCGTTTGCTTTATATTACAAAAAGGTGGGCTTTACATAGGAAGAAAGGTGAAAAACAAGCAAACCATTGGGACAAGCCAGTCTTTATACGAATGCCAGATGCCACCCATATCAGGAACATTAACCAGATATATGACGTCATTTCACTTTAACCGGCCGAGTGGGCGTCACCGTTACATTTTATTATATCACTACACTATGGATCGGGTGTAATGTGATCCTTTTGTTGTAAAAAAACGTCACGCTACGAATTTTGGAATTTGAAAATTGTTCATGTTTAAGGTCGTCGTCAACCCATTATTGTCCCACTGCTGGGCACGGGTCTTCTCAGAATGAGAGAGTTTTAGGACATTTTACATGTTTATGCTATCTGTACCGATTTACGGACAGTTTTGGTTTCGACGGTTATTCTATGTTGGGTTTGTAATCGAAATCAAATATAAAATCAAAATGTTTTTATTAACTAGACTTAAATGACAGGTTAAGTTGGTGTACTATATATGAAACTGGCTGTGCTCTACGGTTTCACCCGCTACTAAATAAGATAAAACTTTTTAACAAAAAAAAAAAAAAAAAAAAAAAAA
>DWNE01007880.1:0-11927 GCA_018249875.1 Cecropterus toxeus | reverse complement strand
ATGCGAAGCGATATAAATTTAAAGTAAAAAAAAATATCAAATAATTTAGTAATTCTTATATAACTATGTTTGGAATAATAAGGAGCGTTATCCATTATTGTTTAAACATTTACATATCTTTGATGTTTATATTTCAAAACAGTCTGTTTGCTAGTTAAAACCTAAAAACTAGTAATAACATAACAATTGCCGTGAGTGGCAATCTCAAATAGCGGTAACAGCCGACGACGGAGTTTGGAAACGCCATACATACGCGCTTTTTAATTAATTATTATTTATCTGTCTTATGATCGCTAGATATGCGGGTGTGTGCTCAAAAAACCATCTTACATCCATATTATAAGGTCCAATTCATTATTTGAATGCAAGTTGCTTTTTATGAGAAAAAATATTGTTTCAAACATTGGGTTATTGTTCATATTAACAATTTTGAATTAGAAATACAAGTGCCGTAAACCTTAATTTGAATTAACGTTCGAATTTCGTTAGGGTTCCATTTTCAAACGGGGCTTTAGAAAGTTTGGTACGTATATAGCCAGTAAGTGATTTTTATCTAGAATTGCTAATTAACCGTTCTATATTTTCATATGCGTTCAATTTTTATATTTAAGAAATGATTATAATTTTATGATGAGGATATAATTTAATTATTAAAATTAGATTTACTTTATATCATATTAATTTTTTATTACGATTTTTTTTTTATACAAGGTGAAAACAAGTCTCTGCCGCCCATGGACATCTGTTATCAACCCCAGATATTGCTTGAGTGCATTGCTAACATTTTTCTTACTATTATTAAGAGAGTCAAAAAGCTACAGAACCTGGCAAAATTTGAAAATATTTTAATTACCTTTCGGGTAATTAATTTCGAAGTAAATTCGGGGTCTCGTATCGGCGTCCGTCGACCCGGTCGCGGTACACTTGTTCCTGTTAATTGTTTAATTAATATAAAAATAATGCAGATAACGTTTTTATTAGGGCTGTAACGATTGTAGATATTGCGGACGGAAGCGGATGAAAAACTGCTATTGGTCTGAACCGTTAGTATATTCAATTGTCAGATCAAAATTGAAGTAACTACGAAATAATTTTTCAGAAACTTCTAATGGATTACTAAAAATTGTTATGCTTTATTATTTTTAAGACTACAAAAAATCTACTTTAAATTTTTATCCTATGATTTTGCGTAGGTTGTCTGTTAAGTAGGATTGCGTAGGACGGATGCTATATGTACTAAGGTCTAGACTTTACATTGAAGATTAGGGAGGCCTATAGCAGGGGACTTTTAGAGGACATTTCTGATATATCAATAAAAATATAGATTTTTTCGATTAAACTCTAATTATATTCCTAGTTCTATACTGGGATTTACTGTTTTGTGCTACTCACATACAAGCACCTAAAAACCGAGACACAGATCAGAAATCTACATTTAACATTCCGATGTCTATCTGATCGCGAATTGATTAAAGATGTGGTTGACGGGTTACTCGTGTATGAGGCGACCATCTCAGTCCTCGGTTGTAGCAACGCATCTATGATCGACTTCCGATAGAACCCCTGTTCTATATGAAGTTGCTTACATGTTGCTTATATGTCCATGGGCGGCAGTAACCACTTACCATTAGATGGACTGCATGTTCGTTTGCTACTTCAACTGATATACATTAAATTAAAGAAAAAACAACTGCATATCAGAGTATCAATTATCAATAGAATGTAATTTCTGTGGCTATCCAGACATAAATTTGGTACAACCCTGTAACATTTATGGCGTTTGATGTGTTGTGGTTATCACACATCAACACTTATGAACATTTTTATTAGTTCCATCCACCGTGTCGATTCTTGTACCGAAGTTCTCATTTTGGTAAATGTATAGTTTTTTTTATATAATTTAGTATTATTATATCTACAAATTTTAAAATATTAATGTTACTTTAATTATGTACAATACATACAAATCAAATAATTAAATATTCTATTACATTTAAATTTTAGATATCTTAGTTTCATTTTATTTTGTATACTTAAAAAGGTTTTATAACCGATAGAAGAACCTATTTCTTTTTAAATATAGAGATACTGTTTTCGTTTTAAAAGTAGCGAAAATAAAAATATAAGTTTCCACTCAAAGTGATTATCAAAATATTTCACGATTAAGAATATTTCATTTTCAGCCATAAAAATATCCATAATGGCGCCCGAAGGTTTTTATTTTTAATCTATCTTCAGTCGATCGCGCAAGGAAGCGTTTAGAAACACCCTACGGAGTAAAGACTCAATGTGCGCATTTAAATTGCCCTTTCCGAACGAAACCTCATTATTTCCGAACGAAACCGCCATGGAGGCAATAAATATCGTAACGGCGCGCATATTTCAAAACAAGAAAAAATAACACATAAAATTTCTTTGCCCCACGCGCCTAATGCTGGGGAGCGTTCCCGTTCTCACTTACTTAAAGGTTTTGACGTGACGTGACGTATATACGAACATTTTAAACAAAACCCGTTAACATAATTGCGGCTAATAAATATAAAAAATAGATGTGTAAGAGTCGGTTATATTATGTAAATTATCAAGTATACTTAAACTCATAAATACTGAAAGATACATAAAAATCAAACCATTGATGTGAGCCGTTTTGTCCGTTTTCGTTTACCTGGAAACAAAAAAAGAAAAGTTTTAGTAATGAAAGTAATCAATATATGAATTAAAATACATCATTACAAAATTTAAAAAGTATCAATGTTAAATTAGCATTTAAATTTTATAATAAAGAATAAACAAATTTTGCAAAATATTTCCTTTTTCAATAAAAATAAAGTTTGGCGATGTATAACCAATTGTTTCTTTTTAAATGGCATTCAAATGTCGTGTTGAGTGATAATGGAAACGCGCTGAGATTCTTGCGCATAGATTTTTGCATTATTTTAGTATGCAAATGTCCTCAGATAGGAGTCACTGTAAGAGCAATTTAAATTATTTTTTATGGCGCTCCGGAGTATTGAGAGCTAGCAACGCGGGATGAGACTTCGGAATTGACTTTGAATACTTTCAAAATAATATGAATATGTGCGTGAATTTTGGATGTACACGATTTATTGTCTATGATCTGAGTGTGTAATTTTAAATATGAATATTATTATTAGCATTCTGCACTTACTTTATAAATGTTTCTTGTTTGTTTCAATAATAATAAGATTTTGCGTTGTCTTAGATTTCACCGATAACTCTTGTTTGATAAAACGGCATAGACAATTTTGTATATTAAACGTGTAGACATATAAGCACCTATTCTTGGATTGAAAAAAACCTAACAAGATACTAATTATACCGTTTAAAATTTATATTGCAAAAACAACTAAACATTTTAGCATAAAAGCGAATTCGTGTTGCAACTACTAAATTATCTACCCTGTTTAATTCCGAACGCTTCCGAAATGCGCGAAGGAAAAATCTGATTAGCTTCGATGATATATCGCCGAGCATTCCGCCTTAGTGCCTTAATTTGAATATTAGACGCGTTATTGAAAAGAAAACTTTCGCAACGGCCTTCCCCAAGCTTTTAATGGTTATTGCCTCTTCCCTTGCTATCTTGTTTCCGAACGCAGAAAAAAAGATAAAATTTTAAAATAAATACACCTCAGGTGTTCGTTCGCGCCACTTTTTAAATAAATTCCAATTGCGATCGTTACAACAAATCATTTAAACATTGTGTATCTGTATCGCTTATCGTCTATTTGGAACGCGGTCTTAATTCGAACGCGCAGTTCGAGTATCGAACGGAAGCGGATACGGTACTGATTCTAATTTCAAACGAAACATCGCAATGTTATTGATAAAATTTTGTTGGACAACGTCGCCATTATATTGAACGGAAATTTACGATAATGATTTATAATAGGTCGCTCTGTGATCGTTCCCGTAATAACTGTCTATTGTTATTTATAGCGTAGTTACTATTAAATAGAAATTACTGTACTTTAAGGATAGATAAATAAATATATTTATAAGTATTTTATGTCGTACCTTTTGTCCAAGCTTTTAGTAAAAAACTAAAATATTTGATTGATGACGTAAATTATAATTCCAATTTATTTTTAACATACATATAATCGCGAGAGTTTTAGCGCGCATCAGTGCGGTTGTGCTCTATGTTTACATACACATCTAATTTGGATGCGTTCAATTTTAACTTTAAAAGGATCCGTGTCACCGACGCCATACTGTTTCTGTTTTGGCGCGAGAACTCATAAAACACGATTACCGGTAATGTCGGATTCGTTCGCTCTGACGCGATATTACTTTTATTTCATATTGGGGTTCCGCACAATGGGGCAGAAGTGAGAATGATTGACAATATTTTTTTATTACATGTCCCATCTAATTTTCGAATGCCACGCCATCTTGTGACAATAGACAGCGGGTGGGTGTATGCAAATATGAATTTGTGATATTTCATTTCCTTGTGTCGTGGAATAAGTATCAATTTGAATCTGAATAATGGGTGAAATGGGTAGTTTTATTAACATTTTTGGTATATAATATCTATAATAGGAGCGAAATTAGGTATTATGCATAATAATTCAAATAAAAACATACCTACTCCGTTTATAAATAACCAAAATGTGCACAAATACATTAGCAGTCTTATCGCTACAAACCGAACTGAATTTATCATACTTATTTCTAATTTTTAATATTTATAATAACATAATTAATTAAATATATATTTATACATAACTTTGTGGTATTTTTATTTAGTTCTCTCTCACTCACTCAATATATGCGCAAGAAACATAATAAAGCCTTTTGGTTAACATCAAGTACCTAAAAGAACTTAATAATGTGTTACAAACCCATAACCTAACCCAATCTTAAAATGTGACAAAAAATAACAAATAATTTTAAAGACGTTCTAATCGTCGCATCTTAGGAACAGGAATGACAATACTCGGGACGCCATTGGGACGACAATCGTTCCATTATTCGGGATCGTATCGGGTTCGATCTCTCGCCACTTCCGTGTTACGCTATCTTTTATCTGTCTCACCACCAGCGAATATGTTAAACTAGAATTAAAAAAAAATGCAAATAATTTTATTTTTTATTTAACAAAGGGTATGCATTTTACGCAGTAAAGTGATAGACTTATTATAGTTCTATCAAAGAGGACACCCATATCTATAGTCAAATATTTGAATCCTGTTTGAGTTTGGTAAAAGCGTTGTTACGCTTAAAGACTAAGTTGAAATGCCTTGTGTCATCAGCGTTGTTAACTGTTTATAGGTCGAAATAAAGGTGATGATATACGAGTCGAACCACAATAATTTTATCTGGTAGCATATATTAATGAAGAGAAAAATACTTATCAGAGGCGTTCCAATTTAGTCCTCAGGAGTAGCAACGCATCTGTGGCCAATCTGACGTAAGACTCTGATCTTAACTAGGGTTGACTATAAATATCCATAGGCGGAAGTGGCATTTTACTTCCAGGTGGACTGAATGCGTTCGTTTGCTACTTCCATATTATAAATAAAGCGGCAAACACCTCTATCGCTTCTGAATTATTCGTCATTGGTGAGACAGTACCCTAACCTGTTCAAAGAAATGATATATTTGAATGATTTGAACAAAGCGCGCCCACGCACGGTGTAACGTGGAATTACGTATGCTAATACGGGGTCCTTTAGACCTCCCGCGTCAACTGAAATCAATCGATTATGTCATTATTATGGATGATATTCCCAATTGTTTGGGTTGACATGACGACCGTTTGAGTTTTTAATACTTTTAAATTTGGTGACAGTATTCAAATTAAGGGCTTTTGGCTTATTTAGTTATTCGCATTTACATAATTTAACATTTACTCTATGGGATATGAAATTATTGTTATGATGTTATTCAAGCATTCTGAGAATGAAGTAACTTCATTCTCAGAATGAGAATGATTACATTTTTATTTTTATACGTTAGGTGATTACAATAAAATTTCAGTGGTATACTATATTATTGACGTTGGTCTATTATTCTAGTCCACATAATTATAACTGATAACTATATTGTAAATTACTAAAAATTACAAAAAATAGGCTTAAAGGCGCCAAGCCAAAGTTGTAAAAACATTTGAATTAATAAAAACTACTAACAAAATTCAAATATCGAACACTAGAATCCTCTTTAAAACTATCGAGACAAAATCGATCACGTTCGATTCTAAAATCAAAAATTCAAATGTGGGCACAAAGGACGTGTCACCTAATGAGCCAATAAGTCGCGAGACAATGCGCGGGCGTGCACCACAAAAGAATATTAATGCAACACTTATTCAAATACGGGGGATACATATTCAATAATTTGGTAAGTGCGACGCGTCGGAGAAAGATCGGTGATAAACAGAAAAAAAATGCAAGGATTTATTATCTGTGGCAGCATGTGACAGTTTTGTAACACGTTTATGAAAAAGATTGTTAATAATACATATTAAAGAGAATTTCAATAAGATAGTAATTAAATGGAAATAATATGTTTATATAATAATATGAAATAATGAGTTAGAAAGTATATCCTAAATATGTTAGTTTTTAATTTGAAAATTGAATCAACACTAATCAAAATCCTATACCAAAAATGTTCTCGGAGGGTACCAAATAATTCAAAGTTATAATAAAATGCAGATAGCATATGGCCCGGGACCATGCGATGTGGGACCCTAATTATCTTGTAGTTTAATTTCAATGGCGCGACAAACTTTTTTTAAGCATTTTGAATAAAGCATTGTATTTTTAAATCCCTCACCTTTAATTGTCGCCGTATTCAAATGTGGGCTTTTTTAATTTATTAATTTTGTTTATGATTTGTTCCCTCACTTCCGGTTGTCAAACGTCATGAATGGCGGCAATGACGCCGGACGCGCGCCTCTGCGCGGGAAATCGACTTTTATATTGTTCATTTAACATGCAAATTTAGTGTAAAGCGCGCATTTAGAAGAACTATGTTCCTTACTAACATTATTTACCTGTTTCTATAAAAAAATAATAAAAAAAAGCATTAAAATAATTTTAAAAAGTTTGTCTATGGTTTGATTTTGTTGTAGGTACAATCTATCAGCTTTTAAGAAAAGTATAGGAAGGTTTATTCATAATATATAATACTTCTTAGAATATTCATATTTATTTATGAAAGTAGACAAGTGTCAATGAAGTTATAATATATCAGTTTATAAGGGCCTAGTGCGACAAATATAATAAATTATTTATATAATATATTTCATATACGGCCTTCATCCATTTGAATTATGTTACGAATTTTATTCAAATATAAGTAGATTTGGTTATCATTTGTCATTCGTTTTGTGTCAATTTAGGCGTCCTATTTAAGCTAGATTTATAACATTTTTATTACTATTCAAAATGAAAGCTCTGTAAACAATTGTCGGTATATTTAATTTGGTACAAGTTATACTCAAGTTTATTGTATACTTAGCTTATGAAGCTCCATCACACGGAAAATATTAATAATTGAAAGACGAATCCAAATTACGAATCTAGACATATAAAATTACTCGATATTTTACAAAATTCACCAACATTTTTGGATAAACTAGATATTGATTTTTCACTTCGTTTTCCTATATTTTCAAGTCCAAGGAAAATAGGAGCCATTTCCAAATTTAGTTCCTACACATTATTTTAAATTTTTTGTACGTTTATGCTGTAATTGGTGACGCCAATTCGAATCATACTAATGTTATAAACGCGTATGTTTGTGAAGATGTGTGTATGCTTGTTACTCCTTCACGTAAAAACTACTGATTCAATTTAAATTAGGCAGACATATGAATTATACCCTGGATACCTGGATATATTACCGGAACAGGCGGACCTGCGTGTAAATGCTAGTCAATAATGTGTTCCATAAAAATCGAAAAAGATACCCGAAGCGTATTTAGTTCCAGTGCCCGATACCTTAAGGCCTTCCATTTGACAAATGCCACCAACAATCACCATTAGCGGCTGATACCCAAAAACCCAAGATGCCGGAATTAAAACCGTGAAACAAAAAAGGCAATCAGCTCGATCGGGAAGTGGAATTATTATTATCAATGGCGGCGTATTTCTTTGTCTTCGCCTAATGAGTTTTTAAGTCGATTATGGCAATTTTTCATAGAAATCGCCGTAGTGATGTATCGCCGGAATCAATCACTGTTCAACGCTCTTTGTGCTATCGGGGACTGGATTGAACGAATGCTTTTTACGTCGTTCGTTCTTTGAGATTGTTATGCTTAGAGAAGTTTCATAATTTGTATTGCCTATTATCAAACAAATTAGTTTGATATTAGGTAAGTGTCTGCTAGTTTTTGTCACACAACATTTTTTAAATGTTTTTGGATATTATAATGAAAATTTTGAAAATATTTTACATGTTTTAAAATTTGTTTCTGACTGACTAAAAGATTGAGTTAAATATTAGATTTGAAACTTAGGTATTTTTTAACCCAAAGACTGTCCTAGATTAGACACGTTAATATTTTACGAAAAACCCTTTGTGGGGTAGTTTAAAAAAATACAGTTGTACACAGTTGTAAAGTTTCAAAGTTCTATCAGATCAATCATCTTTACTTTCAAAGGATTTTGTTTAAATAAATTAAAAATACTTTAATACAATGAAATCGTCAAACCTAGATCCAGCCGGAGCCGTCTATCACACCGTATTCAAATGGCGCTGAATAGTATTGTTTTACACCGAATTGAACGCAATGTGTTGGCATTATTCAGAAATCATTAATCGCTTTTTCACTTTATTTGTTTTTGGGGTTCTTTGGAACTAATAATAAAACTGCATACGCCGACACGTGGGGCGAAGCGGTCACCGTTGAGTGGAACAGGGTTCCGGGTTCGATCCCCGTCCAATCAGCTCAATCAATATACCGCTATGCAAAATTTGATGATGTGTCAGAAGTAGTATTGAGTGAAAATGCAGTGCATCTGATAGCAAGTAGATCCTGCCATCAATTGTCATCGACTCTTGTAATCTACATAGACTTAGGGTTCCTTCATTACGACACCATTCAATTCAGTACACAGCAGCGAATCCTTGTTATTAAGGTGGAAATAGGTGTGACAGTGGTACTTACAAAGTCGAGGTACGAAGGGTTCTATCTAAAAATTGTAGTTGTTTCTTATCTGACAAACAGTAGGTATATCATCGAAAAAATTAAAAAAAAAAAACAAATATTTTAATTTCTGAACGCAGCCCTAACTGTCGACTCTACATTGACCGATTTTTGTTTTAACATTTAAAATTCGAATAGCATTGTAATTCGAACAGAATCCGATTCGATTATTCGCTATTCAAATAGCTTTTGTTTTAGTATTCAATACGAATTAACGGCAAGCGAAAGGTAATTCGAAACTCGCTTTACAAAAGGTGTTCGTATGTAAGTTATTCTGTTTTATTTGTTTAGTTTACAACTAAAACTTATTGGAAATATTTTATACCTTTATTTGACGATATAAGTTAGGATTTTACAATTTGTTAACCGACTTTTTGATAAATATAGGAGTATCTAAATGACGGTACATCGTCATTGCCGCCCATGGACATTTGTAATGAATGATGCAACTGAAGTCCCATTTGAGACGGTTTAAGAGCCAGTCGTATTTAATAAATAAGTGATTTCTACATACGATCAGCCGTTCAATGAGATAACATGAAATTGGTTATAAATAACTCAAACGGATTAACTAAATTCAATGACACTTACAACATTAGCTTTTGTAATCTATTGTTCGATTCTTGCCCTAGTGAGGCTTTTGCCAATAGTTACGGCACCTGAAGTGCATATTGGGAATAGCCTTGGGTTTTAATGTTACACAGGAAGACGCTGTTCAGCAACTCCAGGATTTTGTCCTTTAGTCACCTCTTACGATATTCACAAGAAAAGAAGGAGTGGTGCTATTAAAGAAAAAGATCTCAGATGCTACTTCTGAAGGCTAAGTTTACTTCATACTACCTACCGTAACCTGAACCTTATACAGAGCAGAGAACATTGCAGAACGGTACCGCAGTCCAACTGTAACATAGTATAGCAGTGGAACTACAATTCTTTCAGATGTAAGATTGACTGACATAAACATAAGTACCAGGGCATAATGAAATGTGGAACCTATGTTCACATAAGAGCAGGGCGTGTCCGCTTCGGGCACGCCTCGGGAAAGCCTTCGGTTCTTATCAATACAGTCGTTTTTCCAATACGAGTATCGGCTCCGATCGAATCCGAACGCCCTCACTATCTTCAAGATATCGAGAACGCCTTCTTAAAAACTTCAAAACCGGTAGACTAGACCTTAGCGAGCGATCATAAAGCCCATTTTCCTCTCACGGTGCCCTCGTAAAACATATTGATGTGGTATCGGTTTTCCATTAGCACCTTCAGGGAAAATTCGCCTCTATCGTCCAATGGGAGAGCTCGGAATCGTGTGTGGTAGCCGAGGAATGTATTGACGTGTTATCGGAGATGCGTTCGTCCTGCTCGCTCATATGGGTGTCTGATATGTGCGTCCCTGTCGACGCGAGATGAAGACGGCCGCTTTCTTTGTTCGAAATGTCTGCGCAATTCTTATCACGCGCCCAATAATTTCTTTATGTTCTACGTTCGGTCAAATGTTTGTTTTGATCAATATTTGCGACTTTTCGTTTTGCTTTTGGTTAAGTCTGATGAAATGTTTGTTACATGTGTATCTTGTTTCAATTTAACAAACATGTGTTATAAAATAAGGCACTTGTCAAGTCTTGCTTGCATCGATTTTTGTTCTGGAAGGCGGACTTTTACGGCAAACTTTATATAAATTCTAGGAATCTTTGAAAAGATCTACGTATCGCAGATGAGTTGCTACTATCGAGGGCTAAGATGGAACATCTCAATACTACATTACTACACTCTTCAGAGCAGAATATAGCCTTTCAGTGTATCTTTAGGGCAGAATTATACGGGGGTGGTAATAACCAAGGCGGACATCGGTCTACTTAAGACATATTACCTACTCCTATTTAATCTTAACATTATTATTTAGAGGATACGAAATATATTTTTCCTTATACATTTACAAGTCTTCTAATGCTAGTTATTTTTAAAGGCACCATTTTTGCAGCATGTTTTGAAGCATGCAGTCCATTTGATGGTAAGTGGTAATTTCCACGGACTAACCAATACTATGTGGAAAGGGGTTCTACCTGAGCTTCTTCGAGGCGACCATCTTAGTCCTCAGAAGCAGCAAAGCATCATTGATCTCATTCAGATAAAACCTTTGTTCTGTACGAAGTTGCTTACAGTTACCATTTACCATCAGGTGGACTGCATCCTCGTTTGCTACCTCAATCTGATAAAAAAGCCGGATCACAGATTTTTACTTCTGATGACTAAGGTGGTCGCCTCATATGTAAGCCAGTAGCCTAACGATAGGATTAGGTAAAGTGAAGAGAAGGTGTAACAAAATGACTTCATACTTTAATCAACGGTGAAGATATAGACCAATACGCCACTAATACCAACGAGCAATAAGCACACGTTTAAAAAGTACCTATACTTACTAACCTAACCTAACCTAACTGGACAAGGTAGACGGGCTACTTGATGGAAGATAGTCCTGTTTGTAACACCTGAGGAGAGCCCTTTTTACACTGTTTTAAAGAGTACCATGGCATAGCGCTCTGAGAATACTTCGAGATAAAATTCATGTATCAAATTCAGATCATATATTTTTATGCACATTTTTCTATAATAGTAAGAACTGATAAAACATGATAATGTGAAGCTAGGAATAAAAATATGTCATTCTAGGTACCTAATATAACCATAAAAATATGATCTGTTTGATATTTCAACTGCCATAACTCCTCCATAATGTTTAAGTAACTTC
>DWNE01007879.1:0-11927 GCA_018249875.1 Cecropterus toxeus | reverse complement strand
GTTTCGGAGATTAGCCGGAACAAACAGACAGACAGACAAAAATTTTTTTAATTGGTTTTTTGTTATCAGTATCATGTGTATATTTATATGCATTTGGTAAAAAAATGATATTTTGATATTACAAACAGACACTTCTATTTTATTTATATGTATGTATAGATGTATAGATTAGGCGCCGGCGTTAGATTGTTTTATTTTATACTTAAAGCAAGATGCAGTTAAAATAAATTGAATTCAAAGGTTGTTAGCTGATGCTAACATGGGGCTGAAGATTGAATTAAACCATAACATATATGTAATACTGGTCAATCACTGTGAGCTAGTGACTCAAACTCTCCTAGACTAAAATCGAAATCTATGTAAGTGCACACATCACATGGCAGTTTTTAAGAAAAAAATTTAAGAAAAATTTCTATTAGGAAGACTCTCCTCTTTTTTCGCCATACTAATTCTTTATCTTTCTTTGGATGGTAGCCATCTCCAATTGATAATTCTGGATCACAAAATCTTCGAAATTATTTCAATAACTATTTTCACTTTATAACTTAACACTCAAATTACAAAAATACTCCAGAATTTGCATAATCTCTTCCAGATGAAGATATTAAATGTGTTGGTAACATTCGATAATATTTTAGCTTTTACTAATAAAGTTTTACTATCCAAGAAACAAGTATTAGCTGTCTTGCCTTAACTGCTAATTCTCAATTTTATTACGACACGCACATATAATATTAGGTATAGTATATATGCATAAAAACTTCAACAAACCAATAAATACCAATGTAAAAAAGGCAATCCTGACATTTAAAGCATAACATATGGCGTCAAGAATAAGACTAAAACTCGGATAAAAAAGAAAATGATCTTCGGAAGTCAAAATCAACAACTAGACTAAATTAATGTCACTCAAAAGTCCGGCACTACAATCAGTATGACGATAAAACGTATGTTTTATTGCTTAATCTGTCGACATGTTTACACCCCACCTCATTTGTAGGCCGTAAAAACTTTTATTTCCCAACCGTATCAGGATTTATCAAGTGGTCGCGGTTTTACGAGGTACGGAACATGTGGCGCCTGTCCTTCCTTGTCTAAGAATTTTTCCGTTACTTCCTACTTACAAATCAGCTGTGAATTTAAGTATGACTTTTATGTCTAAGTGTTACATATAAACACTTTCTAATCTTACTTCTAACTAATATTATAAATGCGAAAATTTGAGAGGATGTATGTGTTTATTACCCTTTCGAGCAAAAACATACATCGATAAATTTATGACCTGAATTGACACATGGAATTTCATTACCGCGGTAAGCGTAACCGAAGCGGGCAGAGCCGCGGGAATAAGCTACATGTATAAAAATATATTAAAATTTACACATTTTGTAGCGATTTATGTTGATGTGTCCACAATATTTGAAGCATTCATTGAAGCAGTAGCGCTTCGTAAATTGACTGACTCTGTAACATTATCCTTTCTTTTAACAACAGTATAGCGCTGCGATATGGCTATTTACTACTTGGACAAAATTATTTAAATTTATGTTTTTTAACTAAATCGTAAACAGGTTTAAATCGTAAACTGCAAAAAAAAACACAAGTTTACTGAGGCTTACTCTGCCTTGAGTTAAATTCATTTTAGTTATGAATTAATATGAACATGTATTTTTTCTTTCTTTATAAATGCTATTTTTAATCAGTTTATCATTTACAATATGTTATCGTCGTTGTCTTTACCGTTAACTACTTTAGTTAGTTTGAAATAAGGGCCGAAAGTAACGACCATTTAAGGACCATTGGTTACGAGTTGTTCATCAAGTGTTTTCTGAACGGTGTTTAAAAGCAAATCTTTTTTATGACTCCGCATTTAACGACTGCACCGAATGATTTATGTTTGTAGTGAAGAAAATCACCCGTTTTTTAAGCTGAAGACCATCACAACACAGCACTCAAGTCTATTTTATGACAGTTTAGTAATGTATTTAACTTTGCTGAGGTGCCTTACAGTTCAGATTAGGCAATGGAAATCAAGTAACAGTTTTCTAAAAATAAATTTTAAAAAACATATTTTATAGTTAAACTTGTTAAGAATTATTTTGAATTGAAATTCGATAATATGAAAATGTACTGCGCTGTACGCGTTCCTGAATCATACTAATGATTTTACCTCGTAGCTTGTATAAAAGATCAAATTTGGTATTTGCTAAATAAGATACTCGAATATGGGCTGCAGTGATTGCTTACCATCAAGTGGACTGCATACTCGTTTGCTACTTCAGTTTAATAAAAAAACATACTAAATGCACGTCATTAACAACTTTTCTACGGCATTCAAATTCACTTACTCAAGTTCAACATTTTAATGCATTTAGCCGTAAACGTCTGATTCGTTGTCAGCCTTTATTTTGATCTGAATTCACGTTTTACGATGTTCGAAACATTCCTCAAATAATTGAAGTTCCAATGCACGTTGACTCGATTTGTAAATGTTTAATGATGTTTTATGAGTATCAAATTTAACGACCTGTTCTATGTCATGTTTACGTTGAGATCTTATCGTCAGGAGTTATTGACTGTTAATGACCCAATTCCAAATATTCAAATTTTAGCAGTATTATTAAATCTTGATTATATTTTATTGCATTAGTTGATTTTTTTGTAATTAAGTGCTACGTCGAAAATGGGCATAGATTTCAACACATATCCTTGTAATACAAACTTTCGTATTTATAATGTTAGTAAGATTGTACTGGCTATTATTATTATTTATTATTCACATTATTGCCAATTTCTTTACTTTAAGGTATTCTTTTCTATCTATGTCTCTCTGAATATTTGTAAATTGTATGATCTGTTTAATGACTTTTAAAGACTGAATATTTTAAATTTAGATTAACAACCACTTCCTTAGAAATTTAAACTATTGGAAATTGTGCTTGTGTCTCATATTTTATCAACACTAATCGTATATCACTGAAATTTAAATTGCGACGCATCGCAACACGCGTATCTTCCTGAGTGTCAGATTTTACGACAATTTTACAGCCGCGATAAACCCGGCTAACCATGTGTTTACAAATTGGAACTTTGATATGGGAGTCAACGAACCTAATGGTCTAATGTCCTAACTATTCAAGTACGTCATTGATTTCTGGCGTAATCATGCGATATGTGACAAACTTTCTTGTAAGGCGACGTAAGCCACTGCTTATGGCCACGGTATCAGAAGCCTGAGGTATTAAAATTAAAACTTAAAATAACTTAATTGAATTTCCTTACTTGATCACATATTGAAGAACACGTTAATTTCAAGTCCAAACAAAAACAAGGCTGCGAAATAGTATACATGTTGACTAGAGTCTAACAAAATCATGCCTATTTACACTATCATTACAAATTACCTCTTTTATATAATTCCTAAACGTATTTTAAAGAACCATATTTATAATATAAAACACATACACCAAATTAAAAATGACACCTATCAATTAGATCTTATTAAAAACACGTGCCAACTTCATCCCGACGCGAGATTGTCGGATGTAAATCATCTAAATTAAATATTCGCTTTTAAACTTCAAAAGAAAGCGAAGATGCGGAGAATCGCAAAAGAAAAAAACGTTTAGGGAATCAGTTGCAGAGTTCATTCACTCTCATTAGCCCGGGGCTATGCAAACTAACTATTGGTCCCTCAATTTATGATTACCGAGTTCCATGCCGATCACGACGTGTGAGACCGCCCTGAAACATCCAGGACTAAATTTGAATAACAACCGCTGATCTAAAAGAAGCTTATGCGGAATGGAAATGAGTTTAGTTTTCTTTGTAGGGCAGCAGAAATTGAAGCAGCGATGAATGCTAAAGGCGTTGAAAAGGACGAATACACGAATACAAATACAAGCAATAACGCTTTTAGGACCATTAGAGTTAAAGTCGAAATTTCCATAAAGGTTTGTATTCCCAAAAATACTGATATCTCAATCGGTGAATTATTATCTCGAAATTACGAGTGTGTAACCATCGATATCGATGTTTGCTAACTGTTACTCCTTTGTTTTTGCAATTTCACAAATTGTTTAAACATAGCCTTGATTCGGCTATCGATCAAAGTCGTCATCCTTTATGTGGAATATTGAATGTTTATTGGTAAAGTTTGGAAATAACACCAATTTGTGCGATTATCAAATTTTAGTAATAGGATGAATTTAAGGGCAGGGCATTTATGTAATCTCTTTTTTCACTTTTATTGCTAGAGCATCTTTTTACAAGATGGTCACCAAGCAGGCCAAGTAGTAGACTTAAAACATGAAAAAAACATCATAATCATAGATGCAGTCGTCAACTTATTTATCTGAGTCTTCAGGGTTTGATGTCCGGTCCTATGAATGTACTCAATATTATAATGCATTTCAGATCAGGCCTAAGCAAAAGATTAACTCTTTTTTGTGTACCATGGAAGTAGCAAACGCGCATACAGTCCCCAGATATCTGTAATGAACCCGAGATAGGATCAGAGTTCTAATAGAAGTTAGCCACAGGAGCGTTGCTATCGTACCGTTTGCTCGTATGATTAGGTACCAATGAGTATATCTTTTTTATACCTCAACCTAAGGATAAGGCAGACGGGCTACCCGATTGTAAGTAGTTACCGTCACCTATGGATATTTGCAATACTAGGGCCAGACGCCAATGCATCGCTGGCTTTGAAGGAGAGCTCCTTTCACACCTTTGAAGAACCCCATATCATAGCGCACTGGAAATACCTCAGGAGGAAGGTCATTCCACATCTTACACGTCCGTGGCATAAACGGATGTTCAAACCGAACCGTAGAGGACAGCCACGAGTCCAGTTTGTGTGGATGGAACTTCATCTTACGGCAAGTGCACACTCTTCAGTCCAGAACACAGCAGCGCATAACACTGCAGTTATTAGGCGGAAATAGGTGCAGCGGTGGTGCGTCCGGAGTCGAACAACAGGTGGTAGAACCAATGTTGTTCGACCGGGGAAGTACCACCATCACACCTATTTCTAGCGTTAAGCAGTTCTTGCGTTTCGGTAGGAGGGTGTGGTTGCCGGCTCACTTTTATATGAGGCGACCATCTCAGTACTCGGGAGTGTCCTCGTGAGTAGCAAAGCATCTGTGGTCGACTTCAGATAGAACCCCTGTTCTATATGAAATTGCTTATAAATGTCCATGGGCGGCAGTACCCACTTACCATCAGGTTGGCTGCTTGCTCGTTTGCTATTCCATATTTATATATATAAAAAAAAACAATAAAAAGTTTTACCTCCAGTAAACAGCCAAAAAATAATAACAACCACGATAGACGGTTTCACGTGCTCTTGCGAATTAGCCACTAGCACCCAATTTCTGTCTACGTCCGACGTTGTTTGACGTTGAAGATTGATTACCACTTACCACATAGAATTCTAAGCAGATAAAGCTGTCTATACTGATAGCTGAAAGAAGATTAAATCCGCTTTAAAGCCACATAAATCTTTATAGTCATTTAACATAAAACATTTTATCCTTAAAAGTGACATTACATTGCCAAGATAAAGATCTTTTTGATGAGCATAAAATCAGAATGGCTTTGCATGAAGACTAAAATATTTTTTTTATAATACATATAGAAGTAGCAGAGAATCATGCAGTTACGATGGTAAGTAGCGACTGCCGCCAATGGACAACTATATATATATTTTATATAATAGAATAAGCAAACGACCATGCTGTCCACCTGATGGTAAGTGGTCACTGCAGCCTATGGATTATGGTTCAGTATTTCTGACTGGCCGAAATACTGAATTAAATCAAATGGTAAAAGTATTGACGTTTGAAACTTATAAAAAGTAACATTAATTTTTCGGTTGTCATCAAAGACTATACAAAATATTTATTTTATTATTTATGGTGGTAGCAGTGTAGTAGGCTGACCGGTCGCCAAATATTGTGCACAGAAGACGGTGGTACTTGTGTATATTTTCATCTGCCTCTATTGCCACTAGCGCGCAAGAATTAAATTGTTATAATTCGGACAAACCAAACCCGAAATTCATACAATATCTGTATCTATAACCAACTTTATATAGAACAGGGGTTCTGTCTGAAGTCAATGAAAGTGTAGCTACTATTGAAGACTATGATGATCCCATCAATGTAAGTTAGCGGCTAGCAAATAAACCACATAGACAATTATTAGACTTACATATCAATAAAGTTAAATAACTAAATCATATTATTTATAACAATCCTTAAAAAAATATAGCTGACAAATCTTTAAAACATTGTGATTTTTCTAAATTATATTCGCGATCAAATATCACACTAGACAGCTATTAGGAACAGATATTTATTTCATGTGTGACCATTCTGATAGTTTAAGTGGATAGTCAGTATAATAGTTTGTGGTGGGCGAAGGATACGGGTGTACGAACATCTGTGTGTTCACAGGTTTATGGGGGCAGTGCTTTCCAAATGACCTGTACGATCGCTAACGGATATACTATAAAAGTTATTCGATGAAATGAAACAAGATCAAATGAAATGCCTTCATTTTATATAGGCTTACAGAGCAACTACAAATTGTGAATTACGATAATTTTTTTTAACATTACTATCGGATTCGAACTCGTCCTCGACTGATGCGAATTCAGCAAGTTTATTTTTTTTTCCCGCGTCAGAAGGATCCATTTTTCTAACGCCCGAAAAACGTAACGTATTGTAATAATATATTTACTAGCTTTCATTTGATACCCATATTTTAAAACGATGGTAAAACAAGTCCATTCTCCTTAATTTTTAGGGTTCCGTACCCAAAAGGTAAAACGGGACCCTATTACTAAGACCCCGCTGTCTGTCCGTCTGTCTGTCTATCTCCAGGCTGTATCTCATAAACCGTGATAGCTAGAAAGATGAAATTTTCACAAATGATGTATTTCCGTTGCCGCTATGACAACAAATACTAAAAATTATAAAAATATATATAAATTAAGGTGGGTCCCCATACAATAAACGTGTTTTTGCTCAATATTGTAGATAATGGTGCGAAACCCTTCGTGCGCGAGTCCGACTCGCACTTGCCCAATTTCATTTATTCAATTTACGGGCAAAATTCTTTAAAATTACATAGTCACTGTGATGCAAACTAACAATAAGACGATTCTAATAATAGGTCACAATCCGTCAAGCCGTTTGGGCTGTAGCACATGTCAAAGAAATGGGCATACATACAAACATACATACGTACATAAATATATTAACAGAACATACATATATTAGTGTAAAACGACAGAAGCAACTATAAACTGAATTTGCAACTGAAGCAACTATAAACTGATTGTCCCTCCTAAAATCCACAAAGCGTGCAAGTAGAACTACAAATCTTAAATCGTGTACCAATAGTAGTAAAACATAAAATATTGTAGCCATCAATTTTCAAGTTACCTGGGACCACATTGCAAAACAGTCTGTTAGATGTTAATCTGACCATCAATTTCTTATCACACTTTAATGTGATCTTCAAGAGATAAAATATAAAAGTTTTGAAACAAGTTAATTAAGTTGTACTCGTTAATGAAGACATTCGGCCCTTTTACATAATAAACATCACGATCGGTGTATTATCTTGTATAAATAAATTATTGTAATTAAGCGAATACCTTTTTGGCAGTAATATTATTTTTTAAGCAACCCGCTTTAACCCGCGATTTGCCCGCGTTTATAAAATTCAACATTACCTTACGGAGCAGAGTTTTATTTTCATATGTGTAAGATCGAAGTGTGTTATCATTAATATTTTTTATAATAGGGAAGTAGCAAACGAGCGTGCAGTCCACCTGATGGTAAGTGGTAACTGCCGCCCAGAGACACCTGTGATTAACCCCATATGACATCAGTCTTAGTTATCACTAAGTTATCACTGAGGACTAAGTTGGAACGCCTCGGATAGGTATGTCACCCTTCAGACCAGAACACTGCTGTTATTAGGCAGAAATAGGTGTTGCGGTGGTGCTTCCGTAGTCTCACCACAGAGGGTTCCACCACCTTCGAATCTTTATTGCGAATATTATGACTTTTAGTGAGACTAATGAATAATTTCCGAGTTAATAAATATTAGTCTCAAATATATATAGACCAGGTACTCTACCGGAGTCCAATCACAAAAGCTTTTCCAGTCCTGATGACACACCCTTTATTTGTTCACGTTAGAAATAGGTACACATATGTGGTATATCCCCGTTTACCACACTGCTTCTACCTACTAGTATATACCATAAATAGCTTTGCCCCGTGGTTTCACCAGCTATTAGATAAGAAAAAAATAAACAAACAAACGTACCGTGATCTTATACATATAGTCTATTATAGTCTACAAATTCGCACTTGGCCAGCGCGGTGGACTATGGCCTAAAACTCTCTCACTCTGAGAGAAGACCCGTGCCCTGAAGTGGGACAATAATGGGTTGACGAGAACTAAATCAACTGTATAACTCATTTTTTTTTTCAAAAATAAATAAATAAAAAAATATTAATAATATAATATAACATGTAATATAAATATAATAGATAATATAATCGTATAAAAACATACAACAATATAATAAAGCATCATCCTTACATTAATTTAAAATTGGCTCATTATTATTATACGTATGTTAGCCAAAATCAATACAGAATCGTGTGACACAATTCCTATTTTTAAAATAATACCAAAATTAGCTACGTCTTTCAACAAGTTTCACCTATAACACTTCCGTTATATAGTCTTAAGTTTAAACCCATTCTTGTCACACTAAAAGTATTTTAAAAATTCGCTTTCAGACAGCTTTATAAGTTAGTTACCATGCGTTAGAAATTCTTTAGGAATTTGTTAAAGGAACAGCGGTATTGATGGATAAAATCAGGACATTTATTCGTTTGATTCGTTCAATTATGAAAGAATAAAAATTCAATTTATTTTCTAGACTGAAATTTCTGCGAGAAAGAGTAGTTTATTAGTGTCACCTTACTTATATGTACACATAATATATACTACAAAACCCTAAATATTTTAAAGATAAAAAATGAAATAAAATTCACAAATGTTACACGTATTTTTTATTGTTTCGTGACATTGCCATCGAAAACAACGTTATCGTACAAATAAGTATTATTTTATGAGATTAGAAAATAAAACCTACCTTTATTGCAATCGCTAGAAGAAGATTATTTTTTATATAAACAGCCATATAAGATGCAGTAGCAAACGAACTTGCACTCCATCTGATGGTAAATGGTCATTTTAACACGTGACGGATATTAACTAATGATGATGATAATAATCTAATGATTACATGTTTCAAGTTTATATTTTTTGTCAAAGTATCGGCAAAAAGAAAATGAAAAAAACTCATATCGTGAGCACACGTTACTTATTAAAATGTAATTACGCGATAATATTACTCTAAAATAATATATCATAAATGGTCATTGCCACTAATGGACACGTGGTACGCAGCTTCATATGAAACAGAGGTTCTTCCTAAAGATTCAATCAAAGACGAGTTGCTAATCACGGTAACTAAAATAATTGTCTTATATCAAAGTAAGTTTATTTAATGGTATTTTTATCCTCAAAGTTTTCCAACATATTCACCCTATCGAAATACTTAGCCGTTATAACTCAGAGTCGATGAGGCGCTGAAATCATTCCGGCTCCCATTCTGTTGCTAATTTAGATTTTAATACGGAATTAATAGTTCTGTAATGATCTGATGATATTTTAACAGATTTTAATTAACTTATGTATCTTAAAGAAAAGTGTTTCTGATATAAATTTAGATTTCGATATAAAGTTCAAAGGAAAGATTAGTTTATTTGGAACAAAGCTTTTCCTCCACAGAGTAACTACTTGTAAATATTTAAGTTATGAAGTAATAGGTAAGAGGGGGTAAATGGTATAGGAGACATACTGTTCTTAGGTGTTCCAACTTGGACTAAGTTGGAACACCTCGGATCTTAGTCCGACAACTTAGTCTAAGTTTTTAGCTGCTACTGGAGCAGCGCATCTGTAGCAAACCTTGTGTAACAATCTGATCTTATCTGGAGCCGTTTACAGATGTCCATGGACGGCAGTAGCCACTTACCATCAGTTGGACTGCATTCTCATTCGCTAGTTTTTTTTTTAATATAAATATGAAGTAGCAAACGAGCAAGCAGCCCACCTGATAGTATGTGTTTACTGCCGCCCATGGACATTTGTAAGCAACTTCATATAGAACAGGGGTTCTATATGAAGTCTATTACAGATGTGTTGCTACTCTTGAATACTGAGATGGTCGCCTCATATAAAAGTGAGCCGGCAACCACACCCTTCCACCGAAACGCAAGAACTGCTTCACGCTAGAAATAGGTGTGGCGGTGGTACTTCCCCGGTCGAACTACATTGGTTCTGCCACCTGGCATTATTATAAAAAAACATGATCGAGTGAAGATCAAAGCGCCCATACATCTATGGTTTATTTATATTACTTCACATTTAACTCCTTACGTAAAATTCCATAAATTTTCCTTTGCGGACATCTGAACAATATTCAATGTAAATTATTACAAAAATCATTAAAATATCTAGACAAGTGAGTTAATAGGAATACTTCCCGGTGAATTATTTATACAAATATAACTTGGATTAGATTTATTGTTTGAAAAACTTACTGGAAAACAGTCACTTGAACAATTCGAAACTAAACCCTTTTACAACGTAGAAAGGTGTAAATGATCTAAGAAGAAAGATCAAAGACGGCAGTTTGTCACAAGTGTTAGGAGACAGGTGGTCGTTAGGGTGTAAAAATATTACTCATTGTGGGTTCAGTATAAAAACCGGGTGCGAGTCGAACTCGCGCACGAATGGTTCCGTACGATTACCTATAAAAAAACAGCAAAAATAATATTTGTTTTACGGGAGCTCCCTTAAATATTAATATTACCTATTTTCATTTTATTATATATTTTAAAAGTGAATTTATACCTAACTAAAAATGCTATTAATATATCAAGCCACCTGTTGCCGTTATTAATATCGAACAAAAATCACGTTTGCTATTTGGGAGCCCTGAAAATATTTATTTTATTCTATTTTTAGTATTTATTGTTATAGCGACCACCGAAATACATCATCTGTAAAAAAATTAACTAAGTCTATCTATCATGGTTCAGGAGATTCAACCTGGTGACAGACAGACGCACAGACAAACAGACGGACAACGAAGTCTTAGTATCAGGACCAGTTTTTACCCTTTGTGTGCGGAACCCTAAAAGCGATTTATTTGTATACCCACTTTTACCCGTCTGTAAAGGCCGTATATTGAAATTGCGCTGGACCTTTACACCATCGTAAAAACTACGGATATATGACAAGCATGTACCGCTTCACGCTTTACCGATATACCTGGAAACATTATGGTGTAGCTGCAATATTTCACACAAACGACTTTGCTATTGGAGACATGTACTCATTAAATCGCATTATTGGTAATGTTATATTATTATTCATCAGCATTTCTGAACTGAGACTTCGTAAGACTCGTGATGAAACCCTATGAAGTGGAAATTAGTTATGGTGTGACTCATTTTTGTTTCATAGACTGACAGTTCAGTTATCGGCGCTACAACTTTAATAACGCTTTACCTCTTTCTGAATCACAATAACTCTTACTTCGTAGCTAGTATTAGAGTTTAAGTATGGTAAATGCGAATTCATAATGATTATCATGTTTTTTTTTATTTTTTTTATTTATTTATTAGGTTTACCAACAATTGTTACATTATTACATTCTTGGTACAATATACACATTATTAAAGGCTTAATGCACAATCTCTTACAGGTAAACACTGCATGCAATATATATTTATATATATCAACCAAGTAACTTAATAATTTTT
>DWNE01007878.1:0-11927 GCA_018249875.1 Cecropterus toxeus | reverse complement strand
CTACAAACTTTCAACTACAGATATTATAAAAAACTTTTCAACAAAAAATTGAAACCGCCTTCACCAAAAAGCAATAAAATAAAATATACGTTGGTTTCTTCCGTACACTTAACCGCAACATTTTTGATGTATCATTTCCCAAAGGTCTACTGACCTACCGTCTATTCTTTGCTACTCTCTTCAAATACAACATCGCATAAACATTGCTCCTAGACGCTAAATAACTTTTAGGTAAGGTAGGTTTTCGATTTTAGACCACGAAGGATCCTACAACCATTAAAAATATTGTTTAGTATTGATAAATCATTGTCATATCTTCGTAGAACATTTTAGTAGACTATTTTAAGCAATAATATAAAAAAAAATATTGTAACGGTTAGATAAATATTCTCATTGTTTGAAATAGCGGTGACTTTATTATGATAGGTAGGTGTTTAATAAAAATATTCTGCGAAGTACATCTCGTGAGAGAAAGGTGGGTTAAGAAGTTTGGATGAATCGATTTAGTCACAAGATAACTGTAACAGGATGGCTTTGAATTTTAATATGTACAACTAAAATCAATATCCTTAAGCCATACTTGTATTTGGACCTAATACGCACTTTTAGAAATAGTAACTATTTAAAAAAAAACTACTTAAATTTACACTATAATATAATATTTATTTCTTTAAAGCCTAAGTTATAATCATATCAATCATTGCATTTTTTGTCAAAGTAGTACTTTTAGTAGTACGTTAATTCTTTTGATACAGATTGATTGTAGAATTAAACTCCACATTATGTTCTACTAATTTGAAATCAAGTTTGTTTTATATATAGAACTATATAAAATTGTATTTTCCTGTACAATACGACCCATTATCCTTATATAAATTGCATATATTTGCAAAAAGTTTGGAGGACTAAGATTATCTGGTAATAGTTGTTCCCATTTTATATTTTCTGAATGTTTGCGTGTCATTTAGTCTTTATTATGTTAAAATCAAAAGTTGTCACAATTTAAAGCTATATTACAATTCTAAGCATTCTTTAAACCGCAGCTAGTTTCATATGAATTAGATATCCCTTACGATATAATAAACGTACCTTTACTTTACTGCGCATATATGAAAATTCTAGTAAGGCCTACGGAAATTTTAAATGCAAACCCAAATTATTATTTAATAGTCGTTTTTATCGATATCGTAATTTAAAAATAATAGCTGCATACCTAATCATCCTCCTAAATAATCCTCTAATCAAATTCATATTAAACTTAAAATATAAATTAATAATAGTTGATAATCGATTTCGTTTTGTATAGATTTTAGGCTAATATAAACATTAAAGTAATATTGTTAATAATGAAAAAACCATATTAATTTTCTGTATTTTTCTCATTTATAGTATTAATATAAAATTGTCAAAAATTTTAACATTAAGACTTATTTAACAGGAAAGAACTTCTTGTTATAAGCTTAATCATGTCCATTTTTGGCTACTCATGAATCAGTCGTAAAATTAGAGCGAAGCTAATAAACTACAAACATGTATTGCCAAAAATAACTGCTCCCACAATAGGTTAAAAGTACTATGATTAAAATAATCTAGGTCTCGCTTACAGCCCACACCGCCGCAAATGTCAAAGTATGCGTCGGCGGTCATACAATTTGGACAATTACATTAATTTGTTTAGTAGGTCGGTAGAATATCCATCAATTTAATGCTATAGAACACGCCATATATTATTTTAAGGCATATGTTATTTGAGACATACACGCACATTGTCTTTTGTGTGTGTGTGTGCGTGTCATTGTGATAACAAATCGGTCAGGATATAATTATGTTACTAGTAATACTATACAAATTATTACGACCAACATTTTTTAACTTTAATATATGCGTAGTTTTTTTTAAGTTTATTTCCCGACTGCGTCAGAAGGAGAGTAATGTTTTTCGAGCGTTTGTATGTCCATTTCTTTGGCACGCGCTAAATTCCAAACGGCTTGACGGATTGTGACAAATGACATATCATAAGAATTATTTCAGTTTGCAGAGTGACATTATATAATTTTTAAATAGCGCCTGATTATGATACTTATACTTGACTATTTTAGCAAAAACTCATATAAGCATTAAATTAAATATATTTCACTTTGAGCAAAAATTTCCTTTTAAGCAGTCCGATTTTTTGTTTAAATGTTTTTAACGATGTTACTAGTTTGGATCACGCTATCAATTTTACTTCGGAGCTTGTATAGTTCAATTGAAAAAATAGCACTAGTACTAGAAGATACCACATTATTTCTAATCGCCCAAAGTGCATTCAGTTCAATGTCATTAATTTAATGTTTATAAAGATAGGGTTAGAATATTTTAGTACAACCCGCGTGGTCGAGCGGTCACCATACCGATCTGACGCGCAATGGGTCCCGGGTTCGATTCCCGGTCAGACAGAAATATGAATGATGAGTTTAGATTTCTGTTCTGGGTCTGGGTGTTTGTGTATTCGTGTTTGTGTGTCCATGGCACCCACGACACAGGAGAAAATCTTAGTGTGGGGCTATGAGTGTAGAAGGCGTGAAAAAAATTAGATAATTTATATGCCTGATTACTGTGGAATGACCTCGGAAGTGTACTGATTTAGCATGACATCCGTGATGTCACTTCTGTAAGTTTAATGTCTGTGGTAAGGTCAATAATGAGGTTAACATGCACGTAAAGAAAAACGTACTAACATACCATAATAATTAATTTATGGAATGTTTTTTTCCGTTTGCGATATTTTATTAAAACATATTAAAATATACGTATACACGTAAAATAGTATAATTTTTATCCTACGTTTAATAAACTATGCCAAAAATAGACATATTTAAATTTGAAAACTGCTGAAACTTACCTTAACCTTGTTTATGAATACATTTCGCGGCAATAAATACGACATTATCGGAATATATTTCGGCGAGTATATATCCAAAAAAAAAAAACAAAAAAGCAAGTTTTAACGTGTGCACACACGCTGCAAAAAGCTCGGAGAATATTAGTTTAAGTAAAACATTCTCGAAAGCATCCAATGCACGTGTGCACTCGTATATGCTTATGTCAATTCGCAGCCACGTCTTGACTCAGTCAAACATGCTCGATGGTCAATAACACTTCACGTCACCAGCACTTCAGCCTGTCAAGAACAAGACAAAAACTTTACAATGCAAGCATTGTATTCAGGCAGTAGAGGTTTATGTACATTTTAATTATGCACGGTAGGTGTCACCTTGTACATCAACCCTACATATGTATGTTTTATGTATAATTCTATTCAAAATAATATAATTCTGTTTAAACAGCATAATCAAAAGCAAAATAAAAATTTGTAAAAATATTTTTGATATGAAACATCTATAGATGCAGGTAAATTGGCGTGGCAATGCTTGCAATTAATAATTTTGCGCCATCTGTATCGACGTCGTAACATTGTCGAAACTTTTAGGTATCGAACAACCCTTAGTTTTGTTCGATACCTAAAGGGCTGCGGTGTTAGGTCGACTTAGTGCAGGGTACTGATTGTAGATGGCGTTATTTTCACTATTTTATATATTGAGTCCCTATCGCAATCTTGTCTATTATTATCGATGTTTCACACCTGCCAAGCGCCCGTGACGGCTTTTTTTTAATGTAGGAATAGCTAACGAACTTATAGTTCGCGTGATGCGAAGTGGCTACTGCCGCCAATAAGTAAATAACTTATTGGCGGCAGTAAGCAGTAGTAGCAGTGTAATTGATTCCAGATAAGATTAGAGTTCTGGAGTCGGCCGCAGAAGCATTGCTTTTCCTGAGGAATAACTTGGATCGTATGAATCCTTTACATACCGTTCAAACCAGAACACAGCAAGGCTAGCCCTTCTGTTATTGAGCGAAAATAAGTGTGATAGTTCTTTGTGGAGCGATCCAGTTCTATTAATTCTTTAGTACTTTTCCAATAAAATAATGTTTCTAGGTACTAGAAAAGTTTTTTTTAGATATTTACTCCTCAAAATATTATTATTTTTCCTTATAGGTTTAGACTTTAAATACTGTAAACTTTATCCTTAAGACTTTGCCTCAATTTAAAGCTCTAGAATAGTTTAGTACCTGCATCAACAGGTTACCTTCTAAAACAATCTCAACAAAGTATACAAGTTTATTGGAAGCCCTAATCATAAAAAAGCTTTTAGACATCTTAAACCTTTAATACTTCAGGTAAAGTAACACTGCATAAGGTAAATGCCTTATCCAAGAACGTGAAGTGGCTGACTTAAAAGGGAAAAGGCAAAATAGGATGAATTTGCAAATAGTCAACATTCAAGTCGTACGTAAATGTCCTTAAATCTCTATTTACACAGCGAAGAAGGCTCGACGACATGTAAACAACATTCCGACAGTTTTATGGTACAGACAAAGGTATGACAAAGGTACATATGGATTCCATGATCACTTGTTACATGTGTCATATAAAAAAAGTTATTGCCAAAATCTCTAAGACAGAGAGTAACAATCGAAATATGGATTAAGGTAACTGGGAACCAAGATATCATACATTATTTCAGACTATCCCACCATTCAGAACACCGTTCAAGTGAAGTAGAATGTATAATTCATGAATGCGAGCTGCTTGCGCTATCTCGATCGTTCCGTCATTGTAGCGCCTACTTGATAGTACCCGTTGATAAGTACTAAACAAAGACGAATAAAAGTTGGTTGGATTTATCGTCCTACTGGTCTTGACTCTGTTCAGATTGACAAATTGTAGTGCACGATTCGAAACATGTATTTGGACCGACCAGTATGTATAAGAAATTTATATTCATATGCGTAGAACATTACCGTTTATAAAGAGTCCGTGTTTGAAAACCTACATTTGCTCCTAATTAAGCATTCACTACAAAATAATCCTAGAATTTTGAAGGTGGTATCTATTTTTTCCTAATGATAGCAGTTTATAGCGCTGCGGTGCATGCTCGTTTGCTAATATTATATAAAAATAAAACTGAGGTAAGCAGAGGCATAAGCTATATTAAGGCACACAGCCAATCATAAAAGTAATTAACAGAAATATAATTGAATATCAAGGCAAAGCCAATATATCGCCGAGTGCTGGCTTAGAAATTAATGTAGCGTGTTAATAAGCCTTCGGCTGTTACACCAATTAACGGGTTTAATTGAACCTTCGTTGAACACGTTATCTATTACAAGGTTAAATTCTTCAAACGTAGAGGTTACCAGCCAATGTCCACCCAGAAAATTTCACTCTATATTTTCTTCAAAATTCAATTAACAAAATTGCAACAAAAAATTTGTTATAAGACTGAAACTGCTGTAAGCCTTATTATTAAAGCCTAATTTATTTTCACGATTCACTTTTATATGAGGCGACCATCTCAGCCCTCGGGAGTGGCAACGCATCTGTGATAGACTTCATATAGAACCCCTGTTCTATATGAAGTTGCTTACATAATATGTCCATGGGCGGCAGAGACCACTTACCGTGTCGTGGGCTGATTGTTCGTTTGCTACTTCAGATTTATAAAAAAAAAACATAATTTTTACTTCTTACTATTTAAATACTTCGAATGTGGTAGAAGTCAGTAAGAATTATTTTTTTAATAGTAAGTAGAATTTCTGCCTAATAACAGCAGTTAGGTGCTGTTCTGCTCTGGCCTGTAAGAGAGACCTACCTACCTATGTACATATATGAGGCGTTGCTTAGTATTCAGGGGTAACAACGCATCTGTGACCAACGTCAGGAAAGAATGATCTTATCTGGGGTTGATTACAGATGTCTATGGGCTGCAGTGGCCACGCATGATAAAGTGGAATGCACACTCTCTGCTACTTCGATATTATATAAGAAAAAGTTTTTTTTAAAAGACAACCCGCGTTTTTGTTTGACTATGTTTGGACCATGACCGATCATATTTTAAGTATTTGTTTATCAAATAAATTAATGAACATTTTTTTACGACTAAACAAATTGACTTGGGACGCTCGTAAATGAACCAAGAATGTTGTTATTATAATTCCACTAATATAAATTAAATGTTAATAGTTAAATAAAGTTATTTTTGTGCCTAAAATATCATTGTTGAGATCCGACATTCCACGTAAAAACAGGATCTTGAATTATGTAAATCACAGCCGAACAAAACCTAAAACCTTCCTTGATAAATAATATAATCTTAATAATAAGGGACCGGTAGAGTTCATCAAATTAAAGAAACCGTTACATTCCAAACGTCTCTTTTCTTTCGAAATCGCAATAGAATCGGTGATAATGTTCGTCGACAAAAACATTTATTGAATTGTAGTTGTGCTGTAAATGAAAGTTTTACAAATTGAATACATTTTTTGCTTTGTATCTTATACTTCATTTTGGAATCACAGTCGTAGATTTTTTGTTAAATGTAAGTTTTTATCGCGGTAACTAATAACCGACTATTTGCACGGTCATTCAGACAACTGAATCCAAATAAATAATACGAATTACGATCGATGTTATTAAGTCTGATGTTTGTCTAACAATCGATTAAACCGGTGGACGATAGTCAAGAGATTAAAGAATATATTCTTACATAACGATACATAAATTTATTATCTGTTAATTTTTGGAAAATATCAAACACACCGGTTTCTATCTTATATGTAACATTCTCATTACCAATTTGTGGAGAACTCATTAGTTCTCCAAAAATTTTAAAGTTTTTGAAATATATCGATATATCGCCAGTTTAATAAAAAGGGTATCTAATGTAATCAAACCAAAAAGACACATCAACCTAAAACAAAATCTATTCGTAAACTTATTCGATTCGTCGATTGCCACGAACCGAATCAGTACTACGAATTAGTTTAAGGAAATTTCCTCACTTCCTTATTCATTTGTAAATATTACTCGCAACGTATTCACAGCTTCCACGGTGACTATTACCAACTTTTACTCCGTCAAAAATGTAGCAGTACTTAAGACGTATATTTATTACGGCTATCAAATCATGTGAGACAAGACCTCTAATTTTCCTTTCACTGCAGTGATTTTAGTATTTTTATTACACTTTCTATTTAATACTCTACGCGATGGTCATATTACGTGTTTTAATAGACATCAACTGCTGACGGTTAATAACTAATGTCAATTTTATTCATTCTTGCTTTATTTTATTTGTATGGTTTTACTTAATCAATAAATGTCTAAAATGGAAAGTTTCCACAATTTTCTAGTTTTAAACTAGACTTAGAATACTTCATTATTATGATTTCCTGTCATTTACGAGCATTTATGACGAAAGATAGATTATAAACTAAATGTACATTTTAGTTATATCAAGTCGGATTTTTTTGACATGTGCAATTTCTATCCTATTCGAAAATGATTGATATCGATACACGGAATTCATTCAAGACTAAGTTCGTTAGCGTGTAAGTGCATGACCATCAATTTCAGTTATTGCTTCATGCGGTAACATTTAGTTGCGCAAGCGCAGCTCATTGATCTATTCGTATGAATAGACGCCGAATATGTACGAAACAATTCGGGCGTGTGCGATAGAACATTTCGAAAACTAATAATTCATTTCATTATTACAACTTCATCTGCCACAGCTACAAAGTTGAGTCATAATTATTTGAAATATTATTTTATGTAAAAACTAAGACACTATCTTACAAAGTAACAATTTTAACAATATAGTAAAATTGCATATCCATATAGTATTTTCATGCTTACGATTTTAATTTCCGCCTATTGTCTAATAATCTATTGATATCATAGTTCTGAGAACTTGTCTCCTCGTCGTGTGTGCCCATCTTATCCACAATAGTGGAAATCCTATCATAAAACTAATAAAGAAACACTTCAATATACATAGAACCTTGATAATCCGCCTCATGTATAATTACTGTACTTATCACACTTTCATTGCTCAATGTTAATAGTGTTACGCAACCACGGCTGATATCAAGACATCTGGCTGATATGAAAGCATCGAGCGTGCAATTTCCTCCTAATTTAATGCTTACCGCTTGTCATTAACAAGCAAACTTTCACAAATAAACATACTTAACTCTTTAAAGACTTCAAAACTTAACTATGAGTAATTATTTGGTAAGGTAGTAAAACAAGTATTGTTCGAAAAGGAGGTACGACGCCTCATCTTGTGTAGCGTAAAGCAGATCTTGCATCGATGGCAAGTGTAGTCTCACGAAGCTGTCGCTGAAACGCATCAATTATTTAGTTCAGACACGAAGAGAACCCGCGTTTCATTGTAATTTACCATCAAAAGGATAGCATGCTCATTTGCTACTTCAATGTTATAAAAATAATAATAATATCTAGTGGGTACTCGCTCCGTGGTGGAAATTTGACTTTACTGATTGAATATGTTTTTGTCATTGTTTTTTAGACAACGATTTATCTATTTCCATTTATATTTTCCACTTGGTGTAGAGCAAACCGTCTATCTATATATATAAAAGGCATTTCCTACTCACTGACTGACATATCAAAGCACAGCCGAAACTACTGCACCTAGAAACTTCAAATTTGATACTGGGGTTCGTCTTATGATGTAAGTGATCGATAAGAAAGGATTTTTGGAAATTCAACCCCTTAAAGGGGAAAATAGGGGGGTGAAATTTATATGGAATTCTGTCATTTCCGGTCTGACAAGTATGAAAATAGGAATTTAAGTTCTTGATTACAATTAAAAATGATCTGTTTACGTGAAATTGACAAAATTCTTCCCTAAAGGAGTAAAAGGGGAGGAGGGGGTAAATTTTCTCATTTTTAGACTTAGATGTATGAAAATATGTTTATAAATTCTCGATTATCGGTTTTTAATGTCCGACGAAGTGGACACGGGTTTGCTAGTATTGGATATAAAGCTTGCTCAGTTACTACTTTTATTACATGAAAAAAGGCATCGATTAATCACCGCGATGTACATGATGCATCTGGGAAGAAGTGCAGCGAATTGGGTCGACTCCAAACTAATTATAAGCTCGTAAATCCATCCGTGCGAGCAGCCCTTCGACTGTATGCATTAATTTCATGCGGACATGAGGATCTGCTGACGCCTGCGACAGATTGCTGAGGAAATGACCAGATGATAATTTATTAAGCTGTTAAAAATTTAAGTAAAAAAATGTTACGTCGCTTCCCATTTAAAAAGTCAGAAATGTAAGCGATTCGCAGACTAAAATTTTAAGTTTGTTAGGTTACCTTAATTTGTTTATGACTATTTCTATAGTCATCCCATCAGATACACAAACAGCTCAGCTCAGAGCTAATAGTCCGGGATCCACCGTACAACTACCACTTATTACTCGAGCAGATTTTATGTCAAATCGAATCATCAAATTAACATATTGTGTCCCTGCTTCCTTCTTTAGCTACCACTATCGAGAATCGTCAGAAAAGAAGTTGGACGTCTCATAGAAATAAAATTACTGTCGAAAAATTTGCTTGATAGTAACAAGTGGTAAAAATGTACGGTGGAACCCGGACTATAATATATAATTTAAATTAATCATTTACATCTCTTTCTTACTTGGGAATCAGAACCCCTTGCATCAGATGGGTCTGGCAACAGCTCTGCCAACCGGAACTTCCATATAACGTTCATTCTAACAACATTTAATTATTCTTAGAAAAAAGCTATATGCTTTGTCGTATCTACTTCAATTATAAAAAATATTATTTAGTCAGACAATTTAAGCTGATCCGATCTATATACAAAGTATTAAAGAAATGAAAACATATCTGGAAATAGTTTAACACGGATGCCACAGGATATCTTTACAATTTTTCAAGACGACTTTAACATTTGCCTTAACTGACGTCATAAAGACAGCTTTGTTCGTAAGTGTAACGAAATTAGGTTATATTTTTATAAAACAGTCAAATTATTTACTTCATTTCGCTTTAACATTTTCATCACATCACTGTTTCCGGCACATGTGACCCAATAATGAAGTCAGAAGCGCGATCTTTTGCACTTTTACCAAAAATACTGCATTAGGTCTTTCCAGCACCAATCAGATATTTTGGGGCAAGACGTAAATATTTTTACGCGACAGATGCTGAAATACGCGACGTGTTGAAAAAACGTTATGTACGCATCTTTCTTAATTTGTTTAAGGATTTATCGAACGCCCTAAATATTAATTTTAATTATGGTCATACTTTTTCGCCTGTATAAATTTCATGGTATATAATTGAAATAAAATTGTTCTAAGAATGAAGAACTTAGTCTTCATTCTTATATCGATTTAGTTTTATTATCAATGCAAAAGTTAGTAATTTCATTTAAACTAATTTTAAATTAACTACAGTAAACACTTCAAAACATATGATACTCAGTAATAAGTGGCATATTATACCAAATTTGAAAAAAAAAACAATCTTTCTAAACGATGAAGTTACTAAATATACCTTTAACGATAATTTCATGGACTACCTTTAGGTACCTACTCATGTAACCTAATATTATATGTCTTTAATTAAAATTGGTATAGAAAAGGGAAGACATGAATTGCCATTACATATTTCCTTTAATATATTTGATAGAGTAAATGGTTTTGACAGAGACTAACGTAATTTGTCGCCAATTATACAGGCATGAGATATAGCTTCTACTGTGTATCTTGGCACCGAGTGTCGGTAACAATGACCGATTGGGATATGCATATTAATTTCAACAAAAAAAAAAATACAATGTCTGTAGCGTGTGTTGACATCTTTCGTAAGTTTTACAAAGTAAACGAAGTGTTAGATATCACAAAGTGTTGTTAGACTTTACTTGAATAAATTAATGTTTACACTCCGATAATATATATTAGGATTACTTTTTTATATGGATACTCTGTCTAGATTTGTACGATCGATTAAGCATGCCATCTGTATTTTTTATAAGCAATCATTTACAGGATACCTAATTTCATGTCGAAGTCATATTATTAAGTATAAACTGAATATACATCCACTATTTATTTATTTACAAACTGAATACATCCATTTTTTTTAAATAACCTCCAACGCATTTCTAAAGCTAATTATTGACGCTGAAAAATGAAAATTAAAAAGAAAAATGATACTCTATTATTGAATTCGCAGACAAAGTAAACCGAAGGTCAGTAAGTTACAAAATCGCAGTATTTTCAGCGGCGTCCGTTATTATTTAACTAGTTCAGGGCCGGCGCAGCTGTAATAATAAGCGATTTTCGTGGAAACTCCACTAAATGTAACCCAAATAATGTATTGTGGAAAACGCTGGTACATGTTATTGACGTTAATATATACATGTACTGATAAAACCTGCTGTTTGTTTTGAGTTATGTGAAATGATATTAAATATTTCTTCATGATTCAAGTACGGCGGCATCGTCAGACGTGTCCGTTACCCCAACAAGAAAGTAGCACCTAGAGTGATATGAGTGGGACTTATTTACCCCAGCAGGAATCGTTTTATCCGTTTATTTCCAAAACTATAATGTACATTTTTTTTTATTTAGCGCACATTTACAGCAGATTGAGCACTAATTATAGGTCCCACTCATATCACTCTAGGTACTTCTTTCTTTGTCCCTGTAGTTCCGAGACCAGAATAGGATTACGGACTAAAAAGGGACTTCCAGGGTTGCGAGTGGTAAGAGTGGGACCTCGAGCCGCCCAGCCCAATCGACCCCGGAAAGGACGACGGCACGTGTGGTCGGATGCCGTCGTAAACACGGTGAAGGCACGGTGAGCGTAAACGCTCACGGGGAAAGAGCCCCAAAAGGAAATCCCGCATGGAGGACTACGGTTATGTTCCGTTGGAGATCCCGGATTCCTCCACACAACGCTGAGGACGGCCACCGGGGGGGTTTTAGTGCGGTAAAAATCCCACATAATCCGGCGTTGCTCCCACGGCAGG